>JAPYYQ010001249.1:0-37184 GCA_030522585.1 Anagyrus pseudococci
TATATATATATATATATATATATTTTCGATAAAACTCGATTGCGCGGAACTTTTTTTAAAATTAAATTCATTATGCGAAAACTACTTAATGTTTTAATTTAAATTGAATTTAAGAAAAGTGGACGTAATTATACAAAAAAGGGAAATTTTAAAGAGTTATTTAATCGTAAAGCACATGAAAAGCCAACTGATTCTATTTAAACTTCCGTTTGATATAAACATTAAGGTAAATAGGATAATACTCACAGCACAACCATAGTCGAATCTCCTTGGGGTGGCCGTTGATCCTGTTCTCCAACACCAACAATGCCCGGCTCGGTGAGGCTTCTTATCTCCTCCTCAACACTTGAACGAGGCAATCTTCTCACGAGTTTAAATCTTCAAATCTCACAAGCATAAATGTGTTGTATTAAAAAAAAGAAAAAAACGGGAAAAAAAAGGAAAAATCCATTGGCCCGTCAACAATGACAATGCCGTAAAGTCAGCTGTAATGATAGGAGTCGGTGTTGCTGATAGCAAAGCCAGCCGTGTCGTAGGGGGCTAAGGCAGTAACTCTCGGCTGCGCGTCACGTGCGAGCGACACGGAGTCGCGCGTTCAACTGTCGAGTCTGTCTGGCAGGCTGGAGGAGCAGCCGCACTGAGTCTACCGGCGGGAGTGAGGGGACAACTCCGCCCTTGGGGAGTGGCGAGAGCCTCGGCCAATCGGGCGCCGGCAGCGCTAAGCCGAGCGAGGGGTTGCTGTCCCCCGTCCCCCAGCCTAGCCCGCTCGAGCATCCAGGCCTAAGCTTGCGGGGGAGACGGGCCGATTGGCTGTTCCTCCGATCCAGCCAGCGAACACCCGTCACGCCTTGTCACTGCGCGACGACTAACCCGCGACGAGCTACACCGTAATATACTCTTATCCTACTCTCTCTCTCTCTCTCTCTCTCTCTCTCTCTCTCTCTCTCTTTCTATATACCTACGATCCGAGGCTTTTTAGACCTATATGTGGTATTACTGGGAGCAGCAGAGCCTGCCAATAAGAGTGTGCAGAGATGTAACTGCTACTTTTTTCCATGCGCCCTAACGATATAATTTTGATTAGCCATTGCCATTGCGTTGCGGGCTTCCGATTATCTTTGAGTAGTAACATGCCTGCCCGTCAGACAACTTGACATTTTTTTTCTTTACAAAATATCTTTTGCTGCTCAGTAATTTTGCTAGTGCGCTTCGTTTTTTATCAAGTTATTAGGCTTGTCGATGTGAAAGCATTCGTAATATTTTCTTTGGATTGTCTCTATATAAAAGGTAATACAGATGAAATCAAATAAATTATTGTCATTTTGCCAAATACTTATTGAGCGCTTTCTTTTCAATGCTCTTTTTCTTTTAAAAGCTCGTTTTCTCTTTCAAGTTGAAAAAGACCATTGATCATGGCGGCGTAAATTCTGTAATATATCGTTAGCAGATAAGCCAGAACGAAACTAAACTAAACCTTGAGTGTACAAAGCAATAGATAACATTCACATATTCATAATATATGTCGACTTTCAACTAAATCTATTTTAAATGTCTACTTGAATATAATCTGAAAATTAAAGGCTTTCTTGTTTTGAAATTAACTAACTGTATGCCGTCTAAATTTAATAAAATGAAAAAAGCAAAAAAAAGAAGGCGATGCAAAAGCTATGAAGGATATATAAAAGTACGACAATCAGCACTGTACGTACTGATAATAAAACTTTAACGGGCGCACACATATACGCTTCTTCTTCTTCTTCTTCTGAGGGGGAGAGAGAGAGAGAGAAAGAGAGAGAGAGAGAGAGAGAGAGAGAGAGAGAAAAAGAGTATGTATAGAGCTCGAGGAGGGACTCGTCGATGTACTTGCTACCGCCATGTCTTGTGGCAAGCGGAATAAGGGGATGCGATGCGCAAATCGAGGCCAGGAGTATGAGGAATCCCCCGGCCCATTTCCCCATAGCTATCCGTCGTTTCTCGTTCCGGTGGCTTCCCCTCTGCTTGGCTTCTCCTCCTCCTTCTCCTCCTCCAGGCCTGGGTACCCGCATATAACCAAGACAACGGGCCGTTACACTTGGATCGAAGCGCCCAGGCCACGCGTCCTCGAGTAATCGCCGCGAAAATTCGCGCGTCTCTCCCCCTTTTCTCTTGCTCGGCCTCTCAGCTCTCCTCTCTCGCTCGCTCGAATGCTTCCCGCTGACGCGTGCCGGCTGCTATATATACGACTTTAATTTTTCTACTCTTATATACATATATGATGTACATCACTTCTTTTCTCGTCGGCCGTTAGAAGCGGCCATAGAGACAACTAAATCTCGACGTTACAACGTTCCAGAGCAGTGACAACAGTCTATTCTACAAGCTAGTACCTAGGTAGTTGTTCGAATCGCTCTATTTCTTTCTTTTTCTCCTGATCAGAAAGACTGTCGTGAGTAGAATGGCACGAGAGTTCGGGTGAATGAGCTGCGGGGCAAGGACGTCGTCGAAAATGACGAAACGGTCAAATCTGTTAAAAGCCGAGAGCGCACTAATCTGCCAGGCGGAATCGGGCAGGCATCAAAGAGAGAACGAGAAGGAAAGCTCCGCTCCCTTCCTCCTAGCCCTCTCTCGGTGCATCAAGCGAAATCCTAATCAATCTATTGTCGCTTAGACGAGCGCTTTCTCTCTTTCTCGCCTGTCTTTGCTCTCTCGCCACCAACATTCCGTTTGATCCCTCTATACGCCTCACCCACTCTCTATCTTACTCTTTCTCTCTCCCGTAGCCTGGACTATTGTTTACTCAAGGACTTGGGCCGCGCTCGTTCGAACGGAAATCGCAATTAGCCTTGTTTTTCGGTGGGGGACAACCCTCTCTCTTTTTCTCGTTTCCTCCTGGCCGCGCAGCTCATGGTAAGCGATACTCACGGGAATCCCGGTTTACATGACGCTCCCTCTATACGCCACCAGCCTAATCGTCTCATCAACATCGTCTCTCTATACAGACATTGCCGCTAAACATGGCTAATCCTTTCAATGTAGCCCCCAAGCCCCTTTATGAGCTCTTATACCTTTATATATACTCAACTGGAGTTTACTTGAATTTCGTGAGAAAGTCAATTGTAAATGTCATTCGATTGGCAGACTCTGACTCAAAGGGGTCATTTTTAAAATTCTTAAATGAGCGTTTTTTTTTAAACAAACAGTAAAACTCAGTTGTAGCATGGGCCTGTAGAATTAGTGAAATATCGATATAATTCTTTTGAGCACAGAACTGTTTTTTTTTCATGCATGCGTGATATTTGGAGCGCACGCTTACATGCTCGGCCTGATAATAAACTTAGCGTTACTTCCGACCCGCCACGCGCGTGCGCTTGTGTATGTTTTTAAATTGTAAATAAAAAAAAAACAAAAAAGAAAGTCTGATATTTAAATAGAAAGTGTTCCTGTTAAGCTGACAGTGAATTAAGTGTCTTGCCGTCGCTTCCTACACTAAGTAAATGGTCAAAAAAGCCTTTTTGTGTTTTTTCAACCCTATTCGCCGTAAGTACTTGGGCATATAATTACATCGAAACATGGAAAGACTAATAAAATGAATACTTAATGCTGCTGTAAGAAAAAAGTTAAGGGTTAAGAAAGGTTAAGAAGATTTAACGAGCATAGATAAGGCGCTAGTTTTGAAAAGAAATACAGCGGCAAACAATGAATTGGCAGTTGAAAGAGAGAGAGAGAGAGGAAAGTTAATTGGGCAGGAAGAGGGAGAAAAGTGTCCGGAGGAGAATTTCCCGAGGAAACGAGGAGGAGATTGTCGCTGCGGAGTTGTAGAAGGAGGGTGAAAGGAGGGCTTGGCTGTTATATACCTTGACGCTTCTTAATCCGTCTCTCTTTCGATCCCCGGGAAAAGTGGCAGCCGCCGCTCGAGATGGAGAGAGATAGTGGCCGGGGAAGGAGAGACGTTTAACACCGCGGAAAGAGAGAAAGAGGGAGGATAGAGAACGTGAACGGGAGGTGAGCTATAGGACTAGTCGTACTCACGAGCGAGTTCGAGGGGAGGCTCTGTTTAAACAGCGGGAGGGTTGGGCAATCAGCGAGAAGCGGCTACTCCCTCTCTGTGTTTGTCACTGCGCAAGAGAGAGAGAGAGTGCGGGAGAGAGAGAGAGAGAGAGAGAGAGAGAGAGAGAGAGTCAGAGGGGGCCGAGCTCAAAGAGACTGCGAGGCCGGATCAAAGGATAATGTAGGGGGCCGGCGACTGATAGTGCTCCGATTTGATTGTTAGCTCCGCGCCTCCCTCCCTCGCTCGCTCCCTCCTCTCTTTCTCCTTTCCCTCTTGTTGGCTCGTGCCCATTGTACCGCGCTCTGTATTAGGGATGCGCGCCTGCGCTCTCTCCGGCTCCATTCCACAGCTACTATTCGCTCTTTACTCTCCTCCGTCCCTCTCCTCGCGTCCCGTTTCCTCTGCGTGAAATTTCTCTCTTCCCTGCTGCTACTGACACTATCATCCTTTACCTTTCCCGACTCTCTCTCTCTCTCTCTCTCTCTCTCTCGTCCCCACCCTAGTCCCCCCCCTGCTCTCTCTCTCTCTCTCCCTCTTGCGCCGGCTTGCTTCTCGCGCAAAATGTTTTAAAGCCAACTCCTCTTTGGGCTTTTCTCCTCTCATTCGCTCTGCTGTAGCCGCTATCTACCTCTGCTCCCGGTTGACGGCTTTTCACCAGCCGGCTTTTCCGTCAAACTGAGCGTTTATTACCGGCGACTTTCGCGATACCGCCAACCCCCACGATCTTTATGCATTTTTATGAGATTCTCTTCGCGCGCCCGCTATATCCCTCTCAACCCCATACACTTGTCCATTTACCTCTATCCGACGCAACAAGGATAAGATAAAAAACAAAGGAAAAAACTGGCTCATATTTATTCCAGCGGATTTTGAAAGTTTTATAGGAAAAATGACAAAATGGAAATGGTAAGCGTAGGAATAGAGCAGTAGAAAGGATAGTTGCACATGTCCTTCCGGATAAGTGCCGGTAGCATGGAGAGGGAGAGAGAAAGAGCGCGCTGTGAATTTTCATCACGAAAGGAAAGAGCAGCTGGCCTCATGACGACTTTTGGATTTGCATAGAATGCCTAGTCGCGTGCCCGGAACACGTAGGCGGACGAGGAGAGAGAGGGAAACGCCAACGCGTGCGCGCTTAAAAATTCTCTCACCTGTCACTCTATAGTGCCGCTCTAACTCTCCTGTTCTCTCTTATACCTCAACATTTTTCTCCCCTGATGAAGCCTTTTTAAAAGTCCATTCGTGTCGCTTCGCCTCTCTTCCCTCACCCCCCCCCCCTCTCGATTTATTTTTTACTCCACTTTACATTCGTTATCTTTTCGTCTTTTTATGTTCTTGCGAGTTGAGTTTTTATCAACACCGATACATGTCTAGTATATTTAAATATCTCTACAAACATTGTTGTAAATTTTTAAAAAAAATGATATTTCTATAAATATTTATTAAATTAGAAAAAAGAGGCAAGGGAAGAAATACGAGTAAACAGGAACAGCAGCAGTAGCAGCCAGACAAACGCAAATACGTCTCAATTAAGGTATTTAATAATACCTCTCGCGAGGCCGTGTACATAATGCGAGAGGAGAGAAAAAGATACATTGGTCGGATAAGCAGAGAGGCCGAGCATAAGCGGGCAAAAAATAAAAAATATGCAAATCTCTTCCGGCTAAATTGCCACGTTATGATCTCTCTCTCTCTCTCTCTCTCTCTCTCTCTCTCTCTCTCTCTCTCTCTCTCTCTCTCTCTCTCTTCGCACTGGCGGCCTGAGGCAGACACAGGCTTCCCCCAAATGAACAGCTCGTCGTTGCTGCATCTCTCACTATAGAGAGAACGAGAGAAAAAAAGAAAGGCGAGAGAGACCTGGAGAGAAGCCACCCCCGATCATTTGGCCCAGAGCCCTACGGCAGTAAGTGAAAGAGAGACGGGTATAGTAAGAGAGAGAGAGAGAGAGAGAGAGAGAGAGAGAGAGAGAGAAAGAGCTAAAGAGCCGCACACGCCGGCAACGTCCCCTGACTCTACATGTACCCCCCGTTCTTCTTTCTCTTCCGTGCTCTTCGCTCCTTCCGAACATATGCCGCAGCCGAATAATGTACCAATAATGCTCTCTCGCGCCCGGCTCGACTATCTCCGTCCCCCCACGGCACGCCGCAGCCCCCCCCTCCCTCCCGTCTTCTTTCACCCAGTTACTGGTAGTTTCTCTTCCTATTGTGTCTCGTGTTATTCGGGAGGGTGAAAAAACCCAGACAAAACCAAGAAACTCTATCCTATTATTAAAAAAAGCTTATTTCAAAACAATGCCTCGAACTCCCCCGCTCTCTGTACGACTCGCCTCTCTGAGAAATTCGACTTTAATGACGCGGATATTGCTGGTTCAAGTAATTTGTCGATAAATACTTTAATCTGTGGGTGTTCAAGTAAATTAAAGAGTTTATTTTCTAATGGCATAAGGTCAGCTATAGGAGCATTGGTATCCGTTTGAGCAGGCTTCTTTCTCACGTCAATTGACGGCGAAAAGGGCGCGATAGTCGAGAGTAGAATATCGATCGATAAATAGCTCAAGGGCTAGGCGCTTTATTGACTTTTATTAATTCCTATTAAACTAAGCCTCTCGCTCTTGCAGCTTCGATTTCACTTTTTTGTTCACACGCCCCCGCTTATACACATACCTGTTCACCCTCTTATCTCTCTCTCTCTCTCTCTCTCTCTCTCTCTCTCTCTCTCTGTCTAACCACTCCTCTCCCACATTTATTTCAAACCAAACCATCTTATCGCTTGATTTTCCCATTCTTCTATAAGTACTATGTCTATCGGAATATTCTAGTGTCCTCAATTTTCGTATGGAATCTAGTAATCCAAAATTTACACATCTACAAGCCTGCAAAAGCGAGCAAAGAGGGATGAACTTGAATGAAAATCGGGGTGAAATAAGGCAGCGAGAGGAAAGAGAGAAAGGGTAAGAAATTAAAAAGTCATTTGAGGATTAATCCCTGACGGTTAGAAGTGCTTTCGAAAAAGAAGCGAGAGAGAGAGAGAGAGAGAGAGAGAGAGAGAGAGAGAGAGCGAAGCCGGCTGAAAGGATTAAGCTTCCGTGGGCTGTTGACACACGGGAAAAACGGTAGTAGGGCCCTTTTTCGCTGCCTGCCACGCGATATATGTATACACACACATACATAAATACATACATACATACATACTCTGCACGAGAGCGAATGAGAGGTAGAGAGGGGCGAAGAGGAAGGATGGGTGGATGGGGGGTCCGGGAGAGGTTGTGTTTGAACACATTTGTTTATAACCCCTTGATACGTCCGGCGTATCGAGTTACCCAGAAGGAGAGACACGCGCGCGCGCTACAGGGGTGAAAGAAGAATAAAAAGAAGAAAAATCTCCAATGCTTCCGAGGCGATTTTTTACTTTCTTTTTTTTTCTACAGTAGTAAGAGCAGTTATGCGTTTAGTCGAGCGCGCTGTTCTACGATTTATTACATTCGCACGTGTCGCGGGATGCTGCTGAAGGATATTCGCGCGGTAGGACGACATTGACGCGGGATGAGCCTATTGTCTTTTGCCGAGAGAAGGTCAAGCCTTTTATTCCTCATATAATACGGACGTGCTAGAGGCTCCGATTCAAAGGCCACTCGCGCTTATCCAATTTACTAGATTCTCACTCTCCTCTTCATCATATAATCTCTGATTGTTTATGCGCCAGCCCGATATTATGATTCATATGTGTACGTTATACTCCCGGACATGTTGACTCGCAAATTGTGAAAGCAATAAGGCATTAATGATTAGTCAGATGCGGGGCCCTTTAAACGCTCGCGCTCCTCTGGCTCTCAATCAGGCGTCAATAGCTTATCGATAAACCCGGGCTTTTCTATAAAGAGAGACAGATTTTAATTCTCACGCTCTCCGTGCCGGCTGAACGTCATAAACGTGCGACGATCTTGAGCGAGAATGAGCTCCTCCAGCTCCTTACACCCTCCGCCCCGAGAAAATCTTGAAGGACTCTACTGGCTCTTTGGTAAACCTCTCTCCCCCATGCCCCCTTCCTTCTGCCTCGGGCCTCCTATATAAACCTCCCACATGATAGCTTTTAACAGGGAGCCCGAGCGTAAAATTGAGCACGTTTACTTTTTCTTTTTATCTTTTCTTTTTTTTTTCTTTTTTTTTTATTTATTCCTTGGGCCAATTGAAATGAATTTAGTCAGCTACAACCCCTGGACTTGAGCGATGAGTCTCAATTGACGTACAATAGACCGAGCATGCCTTGAAGCTTGTCATCTCTTTCTCTCTACCTCTCTCTCTCTCTCTCTCTCTCTCTATCTCTCGAGTGCGTTTTTAATGCGATACGTAGAAGGGGGATAGAGCGAGAATTAAATAGGCATAAGTCGATGGATTAATTGACGTCTATAAAAGCGAAATCAGGCTCGGAAGGGCCAGGGCACAAGGCTGGCCTGTCATACGCTAATCAACTGGTATTATGTAAGAGGCTCACCCCCGGAATCTAACCGTCGGTGCGTACACAGAAGAGCTTCGCTCGTGTGAACGCCGCGGAAAAGGTAGCAGAGAGACGTAAAACCGAGCAGGAGGGGGAAGGCAAAGGGAGAGGACCGGGGAAAGCGGTAAACTGATCGCTCATGTCATGGCTTATTGGCCCGTCAAACCGCCCACATAAAAGTCGCGAGTGCAGCCGCCGAATCTATTTCCCATGAACAATCTCGGCCCTCTCACAATTGCTCTCTCACTCTATCTTTTTCTCTTTCTCTTGCTTGCAAAAAGGACCGGGGAAAAAGGATGTAAATGGAGAAGGATGGCTCGAGAAATATTTATTAATTACTCAGAATGAAGGGAGAAGGATGAAGAAATAGAGTTGAATTGCGAGGCAGGCTGGGCTGGGGGGTGCAGCGAGAGAGCGACGCTTGGGAGGCTCATGCCGTTGCCGCGGCCCGAGTGTCCGCGACGACACGTGCGGCTTTTTGCACCAGCTGGGCAGCTGGCCCCGGGGCGCGTGCGCGTTCGGTCACGCATCGACGCATTGGCTAGCGCCACGGCCGGCGTACACGGGCCTTCTCTACGTCCAAGTGTCAGCGTGTCTGCCTCTGCCTCTCTGCGCACCCTGATAAGCCCTGCCCCCCCCCCCCTCTTCTTTTATTTGCGCCCATCCTTCACGCTCGCGTTAGTTTATCCTCCGCTAAACTATGCGGGCCAAGCTCTTCCTCAACCGCCACGCCTTTTTACTCAGCTCGGCTGCTTTATTTCACTATTTCCATCGCCTCTCACTTTCTCCCCAGCCACTAGTTGGATTTTTAAATATACAAATCTGCACAGACGAATATTTACTAAATTCGCTTCTACAGATCGGTCAGTGAGAATAAAGAGCGCCAAGTCGGAAGGAGATTAATTATATGCGACCGGAGAAAAAACGACAAAAACGCCCAAGAGGCGCGAGAGCGAGACTACTTAGACATACATAACACGGACGTCCCGCGGTGGTGGCGCATCGGCAACAATAACGCACATCTCGCCGCGGCAAATAAAGCAATATTTAAGCGTTTCCCAGGAGCATAGCCAGTCGATTTTCGGGAGCAAGAGGCCACTTGGCAAGAGGCTCTTGGGGGCCCCGAGCTCTCCGCGCGCACCCCCCGTCCCCCCCCCCCCCCCGCGGCGGGCCGGCCTCCGCCACTCCGCCCGAAGATCCCCATAAACATGCTGTTTCGCATTATGCTCCCCCTTATCTCTCAACTTGGCCCTCCCCTCGCCTGACGCGACGCACTTTTTCTACCCCTCGTCCTTTGCCCGGCGGATCTTGAGTCGAGGACACTGCTGCTTCTGTCAATCTCTCGCACCTATCCAGGCTAAACTCGCATTATCTTCTTCTCTGGCTCTCTTTTATAGAGGGACACACGAATTTGCTAGTCCCAGGGACAATGGGCCTGACCAGCCGATCCTATTTAACCTCGCCGCTGGCATTTAGCCCCCCCCCCCCCCCCCCCCGCCGTTCCCTCTCTTTCCTCCCCTTCCCTTGCTTTAGCCTTCGGAAACGCGGGCACTTTGTAAATAATATCCGACACTCGAATGATCATTACCGCTCTCCTAAATTTATGCTCTCATGTCGAATCCGAGCTAATAACAGCAAATTTATGTATTATAATGCACGAACAAACGCGTTTGTTTTCGAGCATCGAAATCATTCTCAATATGCGTGCCTATCAAATTTCAGTAAAATAAAAGTTTTTTTTTTAAACAAACAAACGTTATACATTGATGCAAAAATTTTAGCCGGCAGAAAATGGCAAAAAAGAAAGATAAAACGATTGACAGGAGTAAGCGAGAGGAGAAATAAATGCTATTTATACATGCATTGGAGCAGAGAAAGAGAAAGAGAGAAAGAGAGGGGATATGTAGGGTAGGGTCAGGAGAATAAAAGGTCAGAGAGAGAGAGGAGAAGAGCCAAGGGGCTAGATAACTCCCCGGAGATCACGAGTCACGAGCGCATCGAAAGTCCGGGGATGTTATATGCTCCCTTGATTGCTGTGGGAAGACTCGACCGCTGAGCCGGTTAAGCTGCTCTGCCATCACCTACCATACACCCCCAGCCCACCATACCCGCCCACTACTTTTCTACGGATGGATTCCTTTTTGCTGTTTACCCAACAGCTATGTACTTCTTCTCTATGTGCCGAATAAATACTGGCTGGCGTTTTTTTTCTATTCCATCCAAATTCGTTTGCTCTAAACCCCTCTTTTCGGCGTACCAACCCGATATCTCTTTTAAATACGGTTAATATTCAATCAACTCAATTAAATTGTAGATATGAAAGTTTAACTTTTTTTTCCCTTGAAAATATATATATACACAACACAGTTGAAAAAAAAGAAAAAGAAAACAAATAAAGGCATGAGTATATTAGTAAGCGTATAAATATTTAATAGGTCAATTGTCGGAATCTGGAGAAAATTGCCAAGCAAATCTGAGGTAAATAGCTGCGACGCAGTTGGATGGGGCGATGCCAACGATCATCACGTGTATCCCTCTGCAGGAGAATATCCTCTGGAGGTCTGTTTATCTGAGCTTGTGTCATAAACACACGCGGCCCCTTGAGCGGCAGCGAGCTCTATTGCATTGTTTTCTCCCTCGTAGGTTGGTCGCGTGTGCCACCAACAAAGCGTGTAATCCCGCGGCTAAGACGCCGCAGGCTAGCTCTCTCTCTCTCTCTCTCCCGCTCGCGGATAAGATGTTTATCTAGCCTGCGGTCAGGAGCTTTCTCCTCCCCTCCAGCCAACTTGCCGAGCTGCTGCTGCGGCTGAGCTTCTGCCTGGACTTGAGATATTCCAGTCAGCCTACCGGAGAGAAGTAGTGCAAGCAGCAGTCGCTCGAAAAGCCGAGGTGAATTTTATTTTTCTCAAACTATGCGAAATGTTGTTGAGCTTGGCTAACGGTTGAGCATCGAGCGTCTTTTTTATACTACCGCCCCTCGGGTCCCAATGAAAAGCGCAACCTCTCTCTCTCTCTCTCTCTCTCTCTCTCTCTCTCTCTCTCTCTCTCTCTCTCTCTCTCTCTCTCTTCTTGTACATACAAACAGTCAAAGTGCCGTTGGGAGCCGTGAACAATAGCTTTCATCCGTGTACAATTACGATTTCGATGCCCTGTACACGGCCCTCTTGTCGTAGGTACATTGTGCGCCTGCTCTACCGCGCACGGCTAACCGAGCAAAGCCTATTGTTTACGCATACCCTCTTACTTGGCAATAATTGATGATCGTTCAACGCTTGGAATATTTCTGTTTCTTCCGATTAGTGAATTCGTTGCTTAATAATGGCCTTGAGAAGAGGTTATCCGCTGCTTCAACGCCTTGACAACTAAACCTGTCTTACTAACAAATTCAGATGTTACATTTTCAAGATAACCTAAGAACCGATTACAAGTCTTTTTATTAATTAATTGCTTGTAAACCCAAAGTATTAGCCAATAAAAATTTATTAAATTGAAATTGAATTATTAATTAATTCGGCGTTGCTAAACGTACTCCAGATTTCATTCCCCATATAATATAGCTGTTCGTTTCACATGTATAAATATTGAAAGATAGCTTAAAAGATTCTTTTATTTGAATGCAGGAATATTTAAGATAAAAATGGTTATTTTTTAATAATATCTAACTTGTCAACGATTTTTTCCCTCCCTAGTTTATTGACAGCAAGCATTACCGGTTAAGCTGCATGTCATTATTATTCGTTAATGATTATGTTACAGTCCACTATTTAAATTAAAAAAGTTCCCAACTGTTAGTTTACATTTATTAATTATTAATTTAAAAAGATTTTATTATTTAAAGAAATTATCATTAGAGAAATCATATGGAGTACGTTTAATTTTGACCAATTTTATTTCATGTTTTTTGTATACTTCCGACATAATTTTTATCAAATAGCACGTTTTAGTTAAATCTTTAAGTAATAAGATTAATTTTGATTTTTTTTTATTTGTACCCCTAATAGATATTTTTTAATCATCTGGAGTACATCTAGCCTCGGTCTAATTAATTTAAAAAAAAAAACATAAACTCGTATTTTTAGTCTGGTAAAAGCGTGGTGAATTAAGGGAAGCAATTGGCTGACAGTCTCGAATGCTTATTTTTCTAAAGTCTTTGCCCTAAAAGAGTGTGGAAAGAAAGCCCGAGAATTCGGAGGAACTTTTGACGGGTGATGCAATTAGAGAGAAGCGTATCCCTCGCGCCCTCGGACTAGCCCCGGCAACGAGTTTAAATTGAGTTACAAGGAGTTTCGTGTACATATTCATTTGCCCGAGCGAGAGCGTTAATAAATCGAAAGAGAGACCGAAGAGAGAGAGAGAGAGAGAGAGAGAGAGAGAGAGAGAATTGCCGCGCTTAAGAGGTGAATCATAGAGCTCTGTTGGCCCAGCTCTCACTCGCTCTCTTCCTTTAACCGGCCCGACGTTTCTCCGCGTATTCCAATTGTCAGACTTTACTTTTTCTTTTATCCCCTTCCTCCCTTTTCTCTTACTCTTTACCAGTAGCCCGAGCATATACGAGCCTCCTTGTCACTACTTTTTGGTCGTCATTCTCAGCGCACCGGAAAACGATCTATCAAAATAATGCTGGCTCGCTCGAAGCCACGAAAATTGACGGATCGAAAAGATATGTTTCTAATTGACCTTCGCTTTCTCGATCTACAAATCTTGTCTCACCATCTAACCCTATCACTTTTAATCCCCTCAAGCATTGATAGAACAACTATAACTACAATTGAGCGGTTCGACGACGTTTCTGCATTACTAGCGCAATAATAGTATTTATGGTTTTGATAAATAACAAACGTGATGTAGCTAGTGGAGATTTTCAAGAGTTGCCTCGTGTCTGGAGAAAAAAAGAGGAGAAAGGACAAATGGCCAGGCGAATTGCTCGGCCCGTTAATCCGACCATCTGTTGTGAGCCCTGCACTTTTTCGACAATTCGTAGAGTAGGGGAGGATGCCTCTAAGCGCCCCCCCCCCGCTGGCTGTCTCTCGAGCAATTGCCACTCCTACAAATTCCTCGGGTTTTTATGTAGTCGCGCTGGCGAGGATCGTGGCGACACCAGTTGCTCTACTCCTCTCGCATAATCGCTCCAATTACGCATGGAAATTCCTGATTCATCGGCACTTTTTTACTCGCTCATCCTTCTCCCAAAAGTTCTCGGCAAGCAGCAGCAGCAGCAGCAGCTCCCCCTCCTTTTTATGCACGCTTTCACGCTTCCTCGCTCGGCGTCGCGTGCCGCGCTCCCCGCGCCCACTCAAGCGATTAATCGATCAAGATATTACATAATTACCGGGATATATATGTAGATACATAAATATAAAAGCCGTGTGTCGAGGAGGACCCTTCCGAGCACGGCAATGACATAGCTTCCTTTAATTTCGCTGCCGATTTGCATATGCCCGGCGAAACGATATCGAGGCCGCGTGTATACATGCGCGTAAACATGAATCAGCCGAGATATTGCGAATCTCTTTTTCTCTCTGCCGATGACATTTTTATTTAGGCCCGATCTTTAACCATATACCGACTGCGAGCTCATCGCTTATTTCATCTCTCAGCTTGGCTTTTTTATCGCTCTCTCCTTATGTTTATTAGCACAAACAATGGGCTTGGCATAATTATCCCAAGCTAGGCTCCTCCTCGCCACCTGTCGATTTAAAAATTCATCGCAAACTCGTAGCATAGAACGGCGGCTCGTGGGCAGGAAGGGGGGGGGGCGGCTAGCTAGACCTTTGGGGTCTAAGGCCCCACGTAGGTGACTCATTGGTGTAGCATCGGCAGCATCCCTCCGCGTCTTTTTGTTCTCTTCCCTGCCGCGCAGAAAGACGATCTTGGACGGAGGAAGGGAGAGAGAGAGAGAGAAAGGTCGGGGAGGAGGGTTGAATGGAGTCTGCTTTTGTGCAAGCTGTCCCTTAAGAGGCTGGCCCGAGGAGAGTCTCGAGGTACGCGCACACGTCTTGGGTTACTGTCGGTGCGTGCGTGCGCCGCGGCCGCCGCCGCCGCCTCAGGTGTCCTTTTCATAGGCAAATGTTCGAGCAGAGCCTGAGCTTTTCACTTAGCGCGGACACACACCTCGTGCGTTGTAAGGACCAAGGGAGCGCGCTTTGTTTTATCCAGACCGATCGAGCATTCCGCGCGAGCCTCAGCGCACGTCGACGCCCATCCTTCCTCCCACTCGTCATCTTTTCTTTTTCTTCACCTCTCCTCGTTTTACTTTCCTTTTCAACTCTCTTTGCATTTCTCGTTAGTTTATATACTTTATCGTGCCACACGTCCAAATCATTCGCGTTCGTTTCTCTTTACCCCCCCCCCCAACCCCCTTCCTCTCAGTCCCTTACTTTTTTGCCCATCGATTTCGGCAGTATGTGTCTGATTTTTCTCTCGTTTTTCTTTTATTCTTTTTGCTTGGATTAATCGGCTCGGTTTTAACGAACTCGTTGTTTTTTTGCAGGCTGATAAATTCGGATGGGAAATAAAGAGTGAAGGGGGGTGAGGTAAAAAGAGCAGAGAGCGTGCGTGTCGCATTTTGCCGGGAGAGCGGCTGTTCCACTACACACATAGAGAGAGAGAGAGAGAGAGAGAGAGAGAGAGAGAGAGAGAGAGAGACGAGAGCGTAGAAGCATGATATATTTATGAGAGCAGGTGAAACGCAAAACTGGAAGTGATAATGTTCGAAACAAATACATGCGATGATTGTGTGGCATACGGGTTGATTATCCGCGACGCAAACGTGCCCACCGCCTATGTACGAGCTTCAACGACCGTAGACGGATTCGTCCCCATATATTGTTTATGACTCTCTCTCTCTCTCTCTCTCTCTCTCTCTCTCTCTCTGTACAGCTTTCGCTCCTGTCGATTGCGTTACGTTTTTAAATTAAAAACTTATTTCTTTGGGATTAGTAAAGCGCATTATTTTTATTTTCATTATTTTTCAACTATATTCTGTGCGTTAGGCTAATTTTGCAACTGTTTACAAAGCGTACAATAAATAAAAAGCAAAGGGTACGTAACAAGTAGAAATGTAGTGAAAGAAAATGATGAAATTTGTATTATCGAGAGGACAAGCAGTGAGGCAGACAGACACGGACCGCGTGACGAAGCAGTCCGATATTATAAAGGCCCGATCGGGCGCCATTAGCTAGCCGTCTGTCGGGGCGCGAGTCTCTCTCTCTCTCTCTCTCTCTCTCTCTCTGCTGGGGGGCGCGAATATCATGAGGTCCTCGTTAAGGTGGGCGGCAGGCCTGCATCGGCGCGCCGATTAGTCGCGCTTCGCAGCATCATTGCTCGAGGGAGCGGATATGCGTGTATAGAAACGCGTTCAAGTCCACCGGGCTCATTTTTTCGCTCTCTCTCTCTCTCTCTCTCTCTCTTAGTCTTTTATTACGAGATCGGCAAGGGTGCCAGGCTTGCCGTCAATTTTCTGTAGCCCCCCACCCCAGTTTCTCCAGCTCCTATATACCAAGGACCACTGTCCGACTGCTATACATTCCCGTTTCAGCGAAATTAACAAGAACGTTATATAAATTTTTATTGCCCGAACGAAGTGTGCCTCGTTATATGTATACGCCTGAGAGAGAGAAAGAGTTGAATGTGTCGTGGTAAAGTGTCGCGCGAGGAGCCTCGTTTTTGGCTTCGATTTTATTAACGGCACAAGCAAATGTGTTAATATCAAAGCTGCGCCCGACGAGCAATTAACGATCATATCCGCGATTGGGCAGCGAGATTGTAGAGTGTAGCTCGATGGCGTCGACATTTTTCCACGCGATGCTCTCGCAAGAAAAATCAAGAGAGAGAAAGAAAACGAGCGAGTCGCAGTGCTGGCTCAGCAGCAGCTGCTGCGGGACAAAATTACCTCGGCTGTGGCCGAGGCAGAAGAGCGCGCGTCTTGCCTCTTTTATGCGCGCTCATACGCGGTTTCTCCGCTTGGTCGTTCCTATCAGTTGGCACGAGCCCACCACCGGCACCAGCACCACCATGTAGTCGCGTGCCTCGACAGGTGCTGGCAAAACGACTGCTTAATGCATCTGCGCCATTTTCGCTTTTCTATTTTTTCCGCGCCTCGACTCTACCCTTACTATTTTTTCACCTTTTTACGCTCTCAACATTATATGCGCGTGCCAAGCGGTAGACTCTCTTCCCCCCCCCTCTCCCTCTTTCTCTCTCACCGCATACAAGACTGTTGATCTTTTTTTTTATTCTTTTTTCATTTTTCATTTTGCGTTGACTGCGAATAATTCGATTTATAAACAAATGCTGGCTCAGCACTAATGATAGCTGAGCTTGGTAGATCCGAAAATTCCTATGTACGATGAAACGTCGATTAATAATGATAGCTGAAAATAAGGCTCTGGGGGCCGAGGAGTGGGCGTAGGAGGGGGCTGGTGTCCTAAGCAGGCTGCTCGTGTCCCGGACGAATGCGTTTTTCATTGACGCTGCGTCCCCCCTCTCTCTCTCTCTGGGGGGACGCGTCATCGGGGCTCGACTGCTGTTGCTGCATCGACAGAGCTTCTCCCTCTCTTTCTCTGTTCCCCTTTCCATTTCCCCTGGAGAGCTTTGCCGCGCAGTCGGCCTCGATCCGATATTGGATTTCGCGCGGGCCAAAGCGTTTTGTGAGGTATCCGCTTACCGGTGAGCGCGTGCCAAAAGCGCCTCTCACAAAGGGAAGCAGAAAGAGAGAGAGAGAGAGACTCGCTGATGCACCTTCCCCCTCTGCCCGGCCTACTCTCCGGACGATCCATCAACTTTGGCTGCAGCGAATGGCAATGAAAGCCGAGAAAGAGAGAGACATTGAGTGAGAGAGAGAGAGAGAGAGAGAGAGAGAGAGAGAGAGAGAGAGAGGCGGCGAAAATAATGCTTGCAAGCTGAAATTGAAATAAACATGCAATTACGCGCGCTTCGGTTGGCAAAAGGAGAAGACGGGAGGCGGTAAGAAAGAGAGAGGGAGCGCGGCTGTGGGTATGCCTGGCTGCCGGGAGGAGAGGGGAGAGGCTGATTGCGAGCGAGCGGAGCGCGACGAATTAATCGAGGCGGATCTACTCTTTTTGATCGCTACCTTCCTCCCCCCGGCCGCCACTCGGCCGGCGCTCGGCCTCCTCGCCTGCCCACAGCCGACCTTTTGATTTATTAAACTCAACGTCTTAATCTCGACTTTTTTAATTAACGTCTTGGTCATCTTGCACGTAGGCATCGCGGCAACAGCTTGTCCCCTTCTCGGCATCTACAGCCGAGGAGAGCTGGCCAAGCGAGAGAAAAAAGCCGAGATGGTAAAAGTACATAGCGCGGGCTCATGAGCTGCGGTACCGAAACGTCCAATAAATAAGCCAGGAGAGCCGATGAGCCTAAAGCTGTGCCTGTAGCTGGACGTCGAATGTCTCTCGGTTGCTAGCTCGAACCGCAGCCGGAAAGTACATAATGTATACATCTAAGGACCGACGGAGGCGGTCCTTTTTCCTCTGCGGCAGCTCGCCTCCCCCCGTCCCTCTCCCTAGCTCGTGCATAAGAATGCCTCGTGTCGCGCGCACGCCAGGCTTTATGACATATTGGCAATATGCAAGCGCTGGCGGTTTACCGCTCCTGCGCCACAGACACGGCCTGCAGAGAAAGAGCCCTCTCTCCAGGTGTCGTCTGGGGCTTTTCAAGAGACGACCGGGCCTGTCGCACGCGACTTACACACGAATTTTCCCCGGGACTTATCGCTCGGGCCCATCGGGAAAGCTCGGCTTTCTCATTCCACGAACGGGTAGAGAGCTGCTTCTCCCCCGGAGAGAGAGAGAGAGAGAGAGAGAGAGAGAGAGAGAGAGAGAGAGAGAGAGAAAGAGAGAGAGAGAGAAAGAGAGAGGCGCACCTTTGCTCCCAACTCTATCCCGCAATGGCCAAGCCGAGTATTGCGCGACGATGACGTATCTATAGGCTCTCATCTCTGGGGCTCGCACCATGACAGATGTCCCACTATTGGCCTAGCGTATAACCGATTTTCACGCCTCCCTCTTCCGGGCTAAGGCCCAACCACACGCCCCACCTACACCTATCTCATTTATGCAATAATACCTCTATAGCCGAAATAACAAACATAAGGAGAGACTGTGAAGGAATCTTAATTATAATTGCAATGCAGGAGACACTACATAGCCTTTCACTCTCGACGAAGACAAAAAATCGCTAGTGCCGGAGAGAAACGATTTTCGCAATTCTTATCGAAGCCTTCGAAAATGTATCCTGATAATTTCGCTCCGGATGAGCGAGACTCGTTCTCTCTCGGCCGCGTCTCATCCATATAAATATATAAATGTGTAGATGTGTCGGGCGAAATTGCAATGTCGACCGAGCGAGTGCTCGTATACATTGACAGGGCGAATATTGTCCACAGGTCTATTAAAAATTCGACAGCTCTGCTTTTTTCCCTGCCCGAAATCGATTGCTCACGAGCTGAGCGGTCGTTAACAATCAGCGGGTATGTGCCGAGGTCGTAGTGTGTGTATAGGCCCTCACTCTCTCTTACATTT
This sequence comes from Anagyrus pseudococci, assembly GCA_030522585.1. Classification (NCBI taxonomy): domain Eukaryota; kingdom Metazoa; phylum Arthropoda; class Insecta; order Hymenoptera; family Encyrtidae; genus Anagyrus; species Anagyrus pseudococci. The sequence goes on from JAPYYQ010001249.1 coordinate 19,060, forward strand.
AGCTATTGATTTTCCGGGAGATCGGCCGCTAGAAGCATTTGTAATTCGCCAGAGGAGGAGAGAGGGAGTATAGGTTTAACCGGGGCCAGCTGCGAGGAGCGCCCGTTGTACATACATATAGAGAGTCGAGCCGTGATCGGCGGTGCTGCTCTAGTCCCCGTGACGTCGGGGCCAGGAGCGCGCGACGCGTGCCGCACTGCCGCCGCGGGGCCGGCTCGTGCCGGTAATGAGCCCGCATGTATACGCAGAGAACGGCAGCGGCAACCGAGTGACAACGGCGCCAAAGAGGAGGCCGGCGACGTGCTCCGAATACGGCCTGCCACTATTCCCTCGCTCTCGCTCGGCAACTCAGGCAATCTAGCGTAACGGCGCGCCTTTCGCCGCGCTTTCGCGTTAAAGCCGGAATGAACGACTAAAGGATTAACCGAGGAGAGGTAGTCTCTGTGGAGAGCGGCTGGGGGCGGCAGCAGAGGCGTGTACACGAGCCCAGCACCTGCGCGCCCGCGGAGCGTAACGAGCGGCGCGGCCCGATAGCAGATTGCCCCGGCTAGCGCCAATGCTATAGCCAGAGCTGACGACTAGCCTCCCACCTCTCTCTTACCCCCCCCCCCCCCACCTAGCCCCCCCCCCACCTAGCCCCCCTCTCCAACCTCTTCCTTCACTCGCGCTTTTTCCAGCCAACTGTCAAAGTACCTCGACTCTCTCGGAGAAGAGCGGGAAGCTGGAAGCTCGAGGTGGCCTGCTTGCTAGCGCGGGATTATGCAAATTTCGAGGGAACAAGAAGCCGAACAAGAGGAGGCCCGAGGATGTATGAAAGCCGGCACGGGCTAATCAGAGTGTCGGCCGAGGAGCGAACTCTCATAAATAATGACGGGCCTCGATCGCGGTCCTGCTTACAGAGAGAGAGAGAGAGAGAGAGAGAGAGAGAGAGAGAGAGAGAGAGAGAGAGAGAGAGATAGCGAGGGAGAGGGAGAGGAGGGGACCTGGAGTAACGATCGAGTTCGCAGCTCCAAAAATTATATCGGTCCAACGCATCTCTCTGTCTCGCAGGCTCGTTGGTGATTTGTCGCGCGGCCGCTTTGCAGCCGGGGAAATTGAAATTCCCTTAATTATTCCCGATCAGCCGGCGATAGCATTACGCTTGAGTAATAATATTATTAAAAGCGGCGCGTCGGCTTCTGGGGAGCAATGCAGCTACCTCTCTCCTTCCTCTGCGCTTTCAAACTCTCGGGCCCTTATTAAAATTCACAAGTTGCAAAGAGGCAAAGAGCGCTCAGTCCTTCCCACTTGATGTTTCGGTAAATCACTCCCAAATGAGCCTTCAATATTATTATTGATCCGGAGGGGATTTTTTAAAAACTTTTGCTCGTCATAGAGGGCCGAGGGGCCGAGGGGTAGAGCGACCGAGCAAACGAGTTCCTCCTTAATTTCTTTATCGCGGCAGAGGTCTGTCGCCCCGTCTGGCTTGCCGTAATGCCCATGACCAAGCGATCGAAAAAACTACGGTGATACAATAAATTATCAACGGCTTGCTGCTTCGCGCCTTTCCTCCACGCACTCTCTCTCTCTCTCTCTCTCTCTCTCTCTCCACGTCGAGAGGAATTTTTCGAGTGTTTTCGCCTGGTTGTTTTACGAGCTCGATAATCACGACTGACGCCATCTGTAATTAGCCTGAATAACGCGAGAAAAATGACGGTTTTGCCTGACAATTAATCGAACGTGCAAAGCGCCACTGTTAGCCCCATTAATTTATAATATAGACGCGTGTGCAGGGGAAGAGGAAAATTTGCACATTCTCATAGAAGAGAAAATGGAGAAACTTGTTATCGACCTTGGTGCTCTCTCTTCTTTGCTCGGCCGACAGGCAGCTAAATATACATCTAGACATCGGAAGCACCAGCCGTGTCTCGCCGTCTTTCCCCGCAAGCCTCGTCCGTCGCGTGCCGAAATTTCCTTCGAGCCTGCCCCCCCTCCTCTATACCTACTCTCCTTTTTCCAATCCTCCTTATCCCGGCGCACCCGATAATTCTTTTAATAGTCCTGCAAACTCGCATTTTTGCCCTTTTTATCTGGCCGCCTTGCGCAGCTGACTCTGCCTCTCAATGCGAACCAGGTTTCTCATTTACATATATCTCTCGGGTGTATAAGAGAGAAAAGTCGTGTTTTTGGAAATTCGTATATGAGTTTTTGCAAAAAACTCCCCGCGGGCGGCGAGTCTCTCTCTCTCTCTCTCTCTTTCGGCTTGCGTACGGAAGATTGAGCGACGAAGCGCGCACTGATTTGCGCGCACATAAGCGAATGTCCTGACCACCTGGCCTTGCAGCCCTCCACTCTTCCTCTCTCTCGCACCTTTAGACTTCGTTACTCATTCTGAAAAATCTTTTGCTTATCTTCCCATCGCGAAACGAGATCTTTAAGCGTAAATTTATATACCTTTTTTCCTGGCGTCAAGCTCGTTTCTTTCGTGTTTTCACCTTTCTCTTTCTCTCATTCTCTCAATACCGCTGCTGCTGCTGCTGCTGCTGCTGCTGCTGCTGCTACGTTTATGCATAAAATTTTATTTATTGCTCGTCTTTCGCCGCTTTTTACAAGACCGCAACCAGTAAAAATGTCGCCCCGTTTTCCCTTCTTTCTTCTTACCCTCTCGCCTCATCTCCTTCAACCGCATATAAACGCAGGTTTATTTTTCACAGCTTTCTTATGACCAAACTGCGATTAGGGCAACGTTTCTTCCATTCTTAAATCACTAAATCAGATGTAAGAAATTAAAAAAAGATAAAAATTCTTCGGGGGACCGATTGCCGAGGCAAAATTGAATGTTAAGCGTGCAGACGAGGCGTGAAATAATAGAGACAGAGCCAGAGGCATCTCAGAAGCAAAGGCAAAAAGGAGGATCCAAGGTGGGAGGAGCGTTGGGATAGTCTCCCGTTGAGAGACCGAGCTATCCCGAGAGAGAATGAGTGAGGTGCACGCGCCTACGGTATAGTGTATGCTCTATGGGACACGTGGCTCAAGAGGACGGCGAAGAAGCAGATGTCGAATGCATATCTAACATCAGACAGGGATGATACAGATATTATTTATCCTGTTAAGAGTAGGGAGGGCTTGCAATTCGGCCCCCCTTGAGAATACCTCCCGGGGCTAGCAGGACTGCTGCGCGCCTCGCCCTCCTCGCGATATTTCAACTTTTCTTTTCAGCCGCCCAGAAAACACACACACACACCCCCACACCCACACACCCACACACACACACACACACACACACACACACACACACACACACACACACACACACACACCTCACACTCCGACCCCTTGGACTTTCTCTAGGAAAAAGAAAGAGAGTGATTAGACGCTTATTTGGGCTTGCTTCCATCTTTTCTGGATTGTCTTTTTTTCTGTCTGCTGTCTGTCGACTCGGCTGTTTATATTTATGAATCGCGCTATCTCTTGTTGTGCATCTCTCGCGTCCACGTGGCAGGAAGCGTAAATATTATCCTTAATTGTTTTCGATCGTTACGTATGGAGAGGAGGAGGAGGAGGAGGAGGAGGAGAAGGCGGAGGAGGATGAGGATAAGGAGGTGGGTGGAGCTGAAATTTAATCCGAGCTGGGCATCAAAGTTTACGGAGAACCGAGCGCGTCCTTGCGTGTAAAACACGCGTTATCCTGTAAAAATGTAATAACGACTTTTAATATTCTCACTTACATTTTTATGATCTGTATCCAGCCGCGTCTGCCTGTCCGCTTGTCTGGCTGTGCCGGTGTCGTGTGAGAGATAGAGACTAAGCGGGAGCTGCTGGAAATAAAATAAATTATCATCTTCCTTATTACAGCAACTCAAATATGGTGGAAAAAGAAGGTAAAGCTGATTTATAAGATGACTCTTTTTCTCAATCTCCCCTTCTCTCTCTCTCTCTCTCTCTCTCTCTCTCTCTCTCTCTCTCTCTCTCTCAAGTGGCGCAAAGGAAGCTAGAGAGAAACATCCAATTGCAAACGTGTGAACTCGGCTTGCGTTGATGGGAAAACACTCGAGCTGCTGGAAAGGACATAAAGACGAGGTTCAATATCCCGGAGGAAGAAGACCGATTCTTCCTGAAAAATAGTCATAGACTAGAGAAAAAAGAAAAAAAAAGGAAAAGGCAAATAAAATATAAATTGAGTGGCGCGATTGAAGAAGTCGTTCGCTCTCGAGTTATTCAGAGAAAAGAGGGTCACCTTTCTTCATCTTGCAGGACCTTCTCTCTCTCTCTCTCTCTCTCTCTCTCTCTCTCTCTCTCGTCTTTCGACCACCGAAGCTATTCTAAGGTCTTCGCCCTGGGATCCTTATAAATCAAGCGCAAACGACGAGAGGAAAGGACAGCTTCTTTTTTTTTCTCGACTCGCTTCCTCTATCCATACTGGGTTTGTTGTTACAGAATCAAAGGGCCAATTGTATGTCAAATGAAAATCAAATGATGTGGAACGACTTGTGTAATGCATTTCTACCTTCCTCTTGCTCCCTCCCTCCCTCCCTCGCAGTCTCGCTCGCTCGAAGTCAACCTGCAGGCTATATTGACGTGATACTTGAAACGTCGCTTACTACTCGTAATTAAACGCCGAGCAACTCAATCAATTGGCCTGTAGAGGGAAAATACATTGTCGCAGCGGGGGAAAGAAGAAGAAGAAGAAGAAGAAAACGCGAGGGCTTGTCAGAGAGGTGTATTTATTTTGCTTGCCAGCGTGTCAGCCAGAAGCCCCGACAAATTGTCAAAAGAAGCCAAGGGGAAAAGGAGGCCCGATAATGATTGGGCAAATAAGCAAACCCGACGGTTTTGCATTTGCCTTGGCCTTTTCGGCGTGTCGCTTATAATCGATCCAATTAGTTTGACGCCGCGTCAATCTCGCACCGGCAGTATGTACGGTCCTCTCTTTTTTTCTTTTCATCCCATACTGCCGCGGCTCCGTGGAGGGAACGTTTATATTTAATTATGCTTGTCAGATAGCCAGCGGCTAATTAACTCGCATGCGCGAGACTCGTAAAACGTGCCCCGGCGTGAAAACTCTCGCCAAATAAACGACCGAATGAGAGATATATATTCCGAAAGCTTTTACGAGAGCTCAATTTCTCGGGAAGAGAGGGAAAGCCCCTCCCGACTCAAATTTCCATTTTTTAAACTGCTTTTTATAACGTTTTACACTTTTTTAATTAAAAGCCCCCGTCGGCGTGCTCGTTGTTTTTCCATATATTTGCAGAAAAGCACCTCCGACGCAGACGCGTTAAAATTTCAATTGGCTCTTGTTTTAATTGCGCCCCCAAAATCCTGATGTTCCTATATACATATTTATCGAATAATTTTAATTGAAGGAATCTTTAATAATAATTATTAATGCATCACTTGACAAGTCTCGCGGTAGCTTGAGAAAATTCAATTGCCACGATTTCAGGTCGCATTGAGTGCCAAAGAAAAGGCAAAGGGAGAAGCGGGAGAAGAGGGTAGGAGAGAGAAACACGGCTGCCCGAGAGAGTCTGAGAAAGCACTAGGTTTTTGGGAAAAAAAAAAAAAATTCAAGCAGCCACAGCCAAGTTAAGTAATTTATCGCCTCGTCAAAGAGTTTTCATACTTTGCCTTAACGCGCTAGAGAGACCGGCTACGAAAATGATAGATCCAAGGATTAATCCGCGTTGGCAGAGCCTGGCATAGAAGGTATAAAGTGGAAAATAAAAAAAGGAAAAATGTAAAATCCGTGAGGAGGGAAAGGTCTCGCTGACGAATCGATGATCGAGTGGCCGAATAGATCCATCTTTTTCTCCGTCTGCCTAGCGTAAGGGCCTCCCCCGCGCTAAGGAGGTCAAGAGTGCGCGCTGTAGTAGCGGACGCGCGCGTAAGGAGGTAGGCAGTAAGTCTCAGGCGGTCTGTCCGTCTGTTATCCGATCCTCGGCATCACAGATTAATGTGTGCCAGTTGTCCGAGCACTAGGGCCGCCGGCGCGTGAAAAGCTAAGAGAGAATGAGGGCTTTTACTCGGCGGACCGAGCGCCTGATGGATCACTAATGCGCGTCGACGTCTCTATACGCCCCCCTCCGTCCATCGCCACCGGCAGCCCGGATCTCCCTCTTTCCTCCGAGACTTGCTTCTCCTCTGGCCTTCCTCTTCTCGCGGATTCCCAGGAGATTACATCTCTCAGCGCGCCGCTATAATACGAGCTGCGACAATAGAGCAGTCAAACAAACCCGACCCACGACGATCCTCCTTCCACGGGCACACCCACACAAGCACCTATGAATGACAGCGAGCTCCTCGGTTCTTCAAGAATATGACGCGCGAGGGCCTTGGCTTTTTCGACGGCGACCGCACTGCGAAACCTGCCCCTTCGAAAACACCCAAGGGCCAATGACGCCGAGTATACCTGCGCCTCCTTACCCCCAGAACACCTTCCCTTTCTGCGGGGCCTTCACACTCTTGAATTGGGGGAAAATGAATTGAGCTCCACATGGCTTCTCCTCCTCCCTCTCTCTACCTCTCTCTCTCTCTCTCTCTCTCTCTCTCTCTCTCTCTCTCCTCTCGCTTTGTCGAAGGAAGTCAAGTTCGTTCCTTACAAGGAAATTCCGCTCGGATGAAAGGAAGGAGTTGACTCCATTGCAAGTTATATCGGACCGCTTGGGCACACGGTCATTTAGATTTGACGGAAAGCTTTTCGTTTTTTCTTCTTTTTTTCTTTTTTTATTTTTCTTTTTTTGCATTTTAGAGATGATAAATTGTTGGAGTTACGATTTTTTTTTAATTCGAATCCGACAAAATAAAAAGACGACATTAAAACGCGGCCAGCTCTTGCCCCCCCCTCTCTCTCTCTCTCTCTCTCTCTCTCTCTCTGCCTGTCTCTCACTTTCTCACGTACAAGCTGAAAATTATACGCGACAATTAAAGGTGTGTCGATCGTTATTAAACGTATATATTGTTCGTAATGATAATTATTTCATTTGCAGCTACTTACAACAATCATTAACATGTACGATGCTTGGGCACGAGTTAATTATATCGGCGTGCGCATTACAAGGCATAAAATTTAAAAATTTCCAGGTCAGACAGACGAGCCAAGTCTGATTGCATTTCGCATACAAAAAGAAAAAAGAAAGAAAAAGAAAAAGGGAGGAAAAAATAAGGAAAGAAATAAAGCTCTGGGCAAATGGTCGCGTCGTGCACCGAAATGTACCGAGGGAGCTTTCTCGCTCGTTCTGATGACAAACAACTTCAAAATCAGGTTCCAAAGTCAGAGAAAGACAGAAAAAGAGAGAGGGAGAGAGCGATTGCGCTCTCTTTCTCTCTCTCTCTCTCTCTTTCTCAATGTCCTCGCTATAACTTTGAGAAATACCACGAAATCATTTTCGCATATCTGTTTTATTGCAGATATCATTAAACGACACAATATACCGAATGTCCCTTCCCTTTCCATTCAACTCGTTCATTTATTTTTTCAAACTTCTTTTTATTTTCCAACAAATGAACAGAAAAGGAAAAAGAAAAATCGATAACGAATCAACGATTTGCATGCTGGGCTCGTTTATTTGATAAATTTTTCGCTTAATTCTTATTAATAGCTTGAAGCCTTAGGGTTCGATTAATTGAAAGAGCATACATAAATGAGAAGGAAAAAAGTCGACTACTTGAGAGTAGTAATAAATATGTGTTGAAATTCGACAGAAACAGGCGATTTAACGCGCCGTAAGTAAAATAAGGAAAAAAGAAAATCGTATGAAATAGTCGAGGAGGGGAGGATATTGTTCGATCTGGGCGAATAGTTATAGCCGCAAATAAGAGGCGGGAAAGATAGGCAGAGGCTGTCGGAATTGATGGTTGATTTACGGGCGCGGTAAGTAAGGCGTAAACGCTTCGTAATTAATCAAAGCTCCGAAAGAAGATTGCGCATTCTTGCGCGGCACCTCGTAAAATCTCGCCGTATGGCTACGGGCACGCCACGTGATTTACGCTATCCTCCCCATCTCTCAAAAGTTACGACGAAAGAAGAAGAAGAAGAAGAAGAAGAAGAAGAAGAAGGATAGAAGCAGCCGCGAAAAGTAGCGAGAGCGAAGGATGCCGAATGATAATGAGTCTGAGCTAATCGACATTTTTAATTATAACTTTAACATACCGCTCTCATGCCCTCGTCAAATAGCACCTCTCGGTCTCTGCTCGTTTCTCAGCTCGTCATGCTTTGCCCCGTTCGATCATACAAGCTAATCCAATATACCTGCGGAAGGAAGTAGGATTGACACGCTACTCTGGCTAAACGAAGAAACGCCTCGAAAAGGGCTTTAGGGCTCGAGGGGTAAATTAGCTAAGCGCGGCTAGGATATTCAGGCTCGACTTTCACCTGGCCAACTCGAGGATTTGCCAAGGCTCTCTCGACTCGACCACAAGCCCATTGTTAGCTGCTTGCGTCTCGGTTGCGTGAACATCGCGCCCCTAAATGGATTTTCATTTAGGACGGGGGAGGATAGTAAAGGCTCTCTCTCTCTCTCTCTCTCTCTCTCTCTCTACCCCTTTCTCTTCGGCAAAATGTCTGGGCCTTTTAACCAAACCCTTTTCTGGAATTCCGAGGGCTCCAGGTGATAACCTCCGGAGAAGAGCGAGGGCTTTTCAGAGGCGACGAGCATATGTCGAGAACCGGCTCATTGTCCTCTGTCTCGCTCGCTAACAAATCCCCCGGGAGCAATCCAAAAACTAGAGAGAAAGAGTCAGCTTAGACGAGATATACACGTATGCATGTGAATGCAAGCCACTCGGAAGTCGAGTGTCTCCATGGGCGTCTCTTTCTCTCTCTACATTATACTCCCCATCGGTCCATCATTCACCCATTGAACTTCTGCCAAAGATCATATAGGGATCTGTATACGTGTCTATATTCCCGTCGGGATTTAATTCGTTTATTCATACTAAAATATTTCGCACGCTTCTTTGGCAACTTTTGAAATACCTTGCTTTTGGATTATTTGAAGGAAAACATGGATTATACAGCCGTAAAGATTCGTGCTGGCAACAAAATTCTGGGATTTTGTTGATAATTAAGTATAAAGCCCTTATCAGAGCTTCGCTTTCGAGACGTTTGCTTATCAGCCCTACGAGCCTTTATGGAGCTCTCTCTCTCTCTCTCTCTCTCTCTCTCTCTCTTTCAGCCAATGATCCCAAACGAGGGAAGAAGCAGTGGGGGGGGGGAATGGCTGTTCATCCCTCACCGTCTTAATCCTGGCTATTAAGTCCTTTCCTATCGATAAAACCGACGACGCTTCGACATTACGAGATCTTATAAGCTACGCCCTTCCAAACTCTATTTCCAAAGTTCTCCTATCAAGAATTTGCCCCGTTAATTCTTCTTAAAACCGTTTGAATAAATTTGAAGAAATAAAAAGAAAAAATGATTAGACGATGAACGCGGTTGATAGAGCTTAATGTTTTAATCGCATGTTTCAATTCAAAATTTTTTAAAGCGGATCCAAAGCAGAGCTGGAGCTGAAGGTCTTTCTTGCATTTTGCGTTTCGACCTTAATTTCACTTTCTCCAGGCTCTTAATTAAATTTGAATTGCTCGTCGTTTTTATTATTTTCCTGCTCTCATCATTACGTGAGCTCTCTCTCTCTCTTTCTCTTTTTCGATGTACGTGTACATACAAGTATTTACTTGCCAAAAAATTTTTCGTAAAATATAAAACAGATAGGATAATAAAAAGAAGAAGGGACAGAAAAAAAAGAAAAAATAAGAAAAGGGATAAGATTAAAGTATAAGCGTCTGGCTTTGGGGCCGAAGTTTCTGCAAAAAATGACACGATGATAAATACAATCGATTACTAAATAAAGCTCGGAGTAATAACATGCCTCGTGTACTTTTAATCGTATAGTTTCAATCGGGTACAGAGATATAGCCATTAAAAGCGTAACGATCTATATATGTATATAAATATAAATATATCGATAGCGATATCCTCTTTCTCTCTCTCTCTCTCGCGGCGAGCACAAATTGGTTTTTGCACCGACAGATATAGTTAAATTAATCAGAGGGCCGACCGGCTGAGATTTCGGGCCGCTGTTGGTGTAGAGAGAGAGAGAGAGAGAGAGAGAGAGAGAGAGAGAGAGAGAGATAGCCAAGAGGCCGGTATAATTCGGAGAGTGGCCAAAGCATCGCCGGCGGTGGTCCCTCGCTTTCCGTTCACCTCCTCCTCCCCCGTCTCCTCGTTGCGCCTGTGTATATGCTAATGACGTCGCGCCCGAGAACCGTGCGATATACGGCCCATAACATCTCTGGACTGCCGGCTATCTTATGCCCTGCCTCTCGGCATTGTCTTTTTTCTCGTGTGCTCGCGGGCCGATAACCGATTTTCAATTCCAACAGCCCTCGACAAGGAACAACCCCCACGCGTGCAGCTACGTATCAAGCGGCTAGGTGCTTTTGCGAAATGCATCAGGCGCTTTATTGGCCAGGCCCAAGCTGGACGGGCAGTAACTTTGCCCGGTATACAGAAAAAGAGGGAGAGAGAGAGAGAGAGGCGCGTGTGCCACGCGTCGGTCGCGCGCCCGCCCATCTGCGTTCGAGAGAGAGGGAATGCGCTTTGCCGCTGGCGCACACCTTTTCCTCTACTTCCCGAGCATAAGCGGGAGAAAAATCCGTTGCCGCGCGCGGGATAAATGAAAAACAACAACAAAGGGAGAAAAATCGGAATTATTGATAATTTATGGTCGGTAGTTGAGAAACGAGTTACACGTATTATATTATATTATATGCACAGCTGTGGTTTTAATATTTATGAATAATTGGGAGGCAATTCCTTAATAGCGCGGCAAGTCCGAAGAATTGAACGAAAATTCTTGACCGAGAGCAAAATTAAAAGAAAAGAGAGAGAGAGAGAGAGAGAGAGAGAGAGAGAGAGAGAGAGAGAGAGTCACTTAAAGGGGGGATCTTTCAAGTTAAATCGTGCTCGAAAAAGGAATTCTGAGATTTTTCTGCAGGACAAAACGAGAGCCCGGAAAAAAGTCGTTGGTCTGCACCTGCGAGGTGAATGAGAGGCGCACGAGAGACACGCGAAGAAGGAAGGAAGAGAATGAGGAGGAAAAGGAGAACCATGACGATGCCGATAAATCTTGCCGCGCTTGGGAGAAGAAGAGAGAGAGAGAGAGAGAGAGAGAGAGAGAGAGAGAGAGAGAGAGAGAGAGAGAGAGACTCACGTTTTGTTGTCTTGTACCTGCAATATATATTTAAGCAATCTGTCAGCGGTTAAGTTACTTCCTGATACCGATGCGCCATTTCGATCTTGATTTATCGCACACCGATGGACGGGACATTTTTTATCTTCCTATAAGTTAGATCCCACCCCTCGCCCCTGGTCCCAGCCTCTCGTTTACTCTTTCTCTGGTACTGCTATATGCTCGTAGGCGCACTTATTTATTGTTGGAATATTTCACGCTGTTTATACAAGCCGAGATGTTTTTATAGGAAGATGATATCCGATGCATAAACTCTTGGCTCTTCCTGTAAGCAAATTGAAATGAGCAAACGTACATAACGAGGTATTTTTTAAAGAACCGACAATAATGAGTAATCGGTATATTATGGGAAGGGATTAAAAAAATCTGTCAAAATGGATTGAACAAGAGCACGCTTACGCTTGTGTGTCTCCTCTTTCTTTCTCTCGTACGTAATAATAATTTACGCACCGAGAGCAGGAGAGCTTGATTACCCCGCGCGCCTGTGTGGCAGATGACTTGACGACTTTATTAAGAAACGGTTATTTTCTTTTAGCTGATGGTATACGATCATTCAATTAATGCTGGCTCAAAACAGAAAGAGAGATTTTACTCATCACTTGCTTCTTTTTCTTCCTCATCTCCGTATCTATCAATACTTCATAAATTGCTCCAATTATTAAAAAAAAAAGAAAAAAGAAGAAGAAGAAGTAAAGAACAAACTTATGAAGCTGAGGATGAGAAGAGAAAAAAGGAAGGACAGAATAGAGGAGAGATTGTATGGAAGTTATTAAATGGGAAGCTCAATAAACTTATGATAATCGTGTATTCCGGCTGCTGTAGATGGTCTTATAGAGAGCGGCTAGTTTCCCATAAATGCCGAGGTGCGCGCACGCTCATCGCGCTGCATAAGGGCAGTCAAGTAGCTCGCCCCGACAAAAAGCCTAGGAGTGTGTGAACACGGCGGTCGCAACAATAAACCTCGGGGCCCTTCCCCCCCCCCTCCCCCCCCGTCCCCCGTCCCGCCATCCGAATTTCGCGCCCTCGGCAGAGCGAGCCACTCGATATACACTCGAACGCTACGAGAGACAGAGAATATGTCAGCTTCCCGCTGAGACGAGGCTCCGGAAAACTGCCCCCGGCGAGTTAGGCTTCTCTCCCTCGATTTAATACACCTCTACTCCCCAAGCGGTTTGTTATTCTATGAAAACTTGGACAAAAGTCGGCGATTTTGCACTGATTTTTGCAGATTTATCTTAAACTTTGGATCTTAGTTTTTTGGAGAGTATGTGGGTTGCCCTCATATTTCCAGAGCGCATGCTCCGTTGCAAAAAAAAAGGAAAAAAAGAAACATTTTTCCATTAGAATGAAAATTGGCTACTTGTGCTACTGAATAAATTCGATGATATCGCATTACTTGGGAGAAACAAGGGAGAGCAAGTGAGAAAAAGAGAGTCAAAGGAATCGTTCGTTGGCACTTGTCTGGACATTCTGCTCCCCTTGCAAGGAAGTAAATCGAGCGTGAAAATCGCCTTGTGTGCACTAAGGCTACTTTAATCCCCCAACTGATTTCCGTCCCTCTTTCTCTCTTTCTCGATGTATATAATGTCGATTTTGCTGGTTTAACTAATTTCGAGAATCTTCTTATTAGCTCTAGATTTTCCGTAAATTTTCATGATAAAAAAAACTAGCACTATTCGGATAGAAAAAACCAAGGAGGTATGATTTTAACTAAGGTACCAGCTAGACTTACTAGTGGAGCTGATTAAAATGAGAAAAAAAGAAAAAAAAAGAAAAAAATGATATGCGCTTTTCGAGTAATGCAGGTGCTTATCTGGTTGGCGACGAGTGTAAAATTGCCAAAGGTACAAGTGGCCGGGGGATTGTCGAGATGCTGAAGTCTGAAGAGTGGTTGAGACGTTAGGGTAGCGGCGAGTGTGTGTCGGGTGGGATAGGGGGAGGGGGTAAGAAGAAGAGAGTAAGAGACGGGGGCAAGCCGATATGTACATAGGTATACATATTACAAGGAGGGACTATCTTGGATTGGACATCCGCTTATGGTATGTTTCGCTACGTCGGCGGTGGCGACGACGACAACGACGAACCAGAGGACGATGAGGCCGATACATACGGGTTATATTCGAAGGCTCTTTCTCTCTCATCTCGAGGCTTGCTGTTTTTCTCGCGTGTACTTGTTGCACAATGTAACACTATCCAAAGGGCCATTGTGCTTCGGCTCAGAGCTCTCTCTCGATCTCTCTCTCTTGAGCAAGCTTAAATACCAAACTAAGCGTCGGCTCGCCGGAGTAACTATATAGGATCTGTATTATTTTTCCATGAACGAATCCTTTTATTATTCCCCGCTTTAGCACACGAGCAAGACGAGAGTGCATCTCCAAAAAGAGGAGAATGAGAGAGAGAGAGAGAGAGAGAGGGACGACGAGTGCAGAGCGATGGCGTAATTACTTTTTGCTGAATTTAAACAATTTGCCGGGGACTGAGAGTATATGTATAGTTGTGTGTACACAGGGTCGGATCAATGCCTCCGGGCGTGAATATGCCCTGCTGTCGGTTAGCTTCGCCTCCTCTCCTCGTCTATGACGGTCGATTAAATTAAAAAGCCCGAGCTCAGGCTTCGACTTTTTCTCTCTCCCTCCGTCGTCTTTCTTTTCGAGTGCCAGAAATTCGTTTATTCGACGTAATTGGCTCAATCACGTCGAATTTCACGAAAGTAATTCGATATACCGCGAGCCGCTCACTTACGCCCCCCGTATTTACGCGAAATTTCACTTTGAGTAATTGGCCGAGGCTGCTTATCTTCCCCTCTTTTTTATTTTCATTTTACTCCCAGTTTTTCTTCTTGTTTTTTTTTCTTTTTTAACTCTTGTGCGCGCTAGAGTAATTCAGGCGTATTAGTACATACATTTTAGATGAATTCCGAGTGAATAGCATTTGCGTAATAGTGTCTTTTCGACCTTCGCTCTCTCGCTCTATAACATGAAATTTTATGGAAGTAATTTAACAGCGGCCATTGGCGCACTGCTCGTGCAACATGTTCCAACGAGTTTCGAGTTTGATTAATCAAACGACTTGTTAAAATATCAAAATCCGGCGTATATTATGTTGATGTTTTTAATGTATGTCAAGTCGTTAAATTATCTCGGGAGGCGCGACTGCAGCGCGTTATACTATAACGAACCTCGAGATTATTTTTCATCTTGTTCTAGTACCTTCTCGAAATACACAGGTATATAACAAACGCGTTGGTTGCTTTTTCGAATGGTAAAATAAACGACTATTTAATCGCGATGTAATAGATTACTTTTCCAGATGCGAAAGACGGACAGGAAGGCTTTTGCCATTATAGCACGTTTAGCCGAGATTTTGACTGGCGGGGTGCCCGGGCCTCTTGCCATTTATTACCGCAGGAGCCCGGTTAGACCAAGAGAGAGAGAGAGAGAGAGAGAGAGAGAGAGAGAGAGAGAGAGAGAGAGAGAGAAGGAGGGCGAAAAAAAGAAGAAAAGCCTGGCGAACCGCATTGTCGCGTCCGCGCGCGTGTACCAACATAATTTATAACGTAGGAGATGCGCCGAGGTACGCGCGCCTGTCCATTATTTAGGCGTTGGAAAACAGCATCGGCCCCTCAAATATTTTGGCACGCGTATCCCCCTCCCCAACTCGGGCTTACTTGTCCCCTACCTCTCGCTCCTCTCTCTATGTTGCTTATATTTATGAAGCTGATACTTTATATGTATTTGCGTTTTTCACATTCATGGCAGATGCAAATGTCATCTGCCTCTCGAGTGCGGCCTGTACACAGGCGCTCGCGATCGACTACTAGCCCCCCCCCCCTAAAATCACCCTACTTTCATACTCATAAACGTCGCTTCTGAATGCCACAAATTTTGCTGTATCTCTTACCGCTTCCAAGTATTTTAAAGGTTTTGATAATGTGCCATTGTCGCGGTCGCATAATGACGTCTAAGCTAGTAGAGTTTCGAGCTTTTTCTCCTTAATCGTAGGGAGGAAAAGAGGAAAAAGAGAAGCAGCGTCGTTTGAATTTATCGGAGAATGCCTAAACACTGCCTAGTTTCCTCAAGCCGCACCGAGTTCAATTTCTTTCTTTTTCTCCCTCTCTTTCTAGATCTCTCTGGAGTGGGACAAAAGGTTCGGACTTGTCGTCCAGTAAAACCTAGGCATGCAGCTAAAAGAGCTTCGCGCGGCCCATTTGCTTTGATCCTTGGTATAGAGCTGCCACCGGGCAGGCATACTACACACTCGTCTTATCAACGTCAAAATAAAGAACGAAATCAAAAATCCCGCGGCGAGGTCGGTCCATTGAGACTAGTCTGAGGGACAGACCAAGTGCAGCGAAGAAGAAGAAGAAGAAGAGAGAGAGAGAGAGAGAGAGAGAGAGAGAGAGAGAGAGAGAGCAAAGTCAATGGCGCGAACCGCTACTGCTGCTGGAGGAGGAAAGAAGAGGAAAAGTAAAAAGGACGAGATAGGCATCAATCGCGCTCGTTCGTACGTGGCATTTCTCACAGTAATAAACGCGGGGAGCATATAGTTAGGGCCGTGGAGTCCGCGAGCAGAGTTGAACGCTGGCGCTGTATAGGCTGCAGTGTGTGCCGGGGAGACGGAAGGACCGAGTGACTCCCCGCTGAGCATTTGTAGGGCAGTCCTCGAAGCGCTCGATGGGGCGACTCTCGAGCGCGCTGCCGTTCACCCCGCCGCGGCCCCAGCACTACAGGCACTCGACTATTCGGCTGTTGTGCGGACCAGCAGAGCTCAGGCTCACAGCCACTTGCATTTCTTTTCTTTTTCTTTTTCCCCATTACCATTTACTTAACATACCTTCAATTTTCTCTCCTTTTTTTCCTCATTCGCTCGGTTAATTTCTTCAAGACACTACTCTGCGGCTTCATTTTCCTTACCAGTCCTGCTATAGTATACGCGATGAATTACTTATTTTTACAAAGATTCAATCTAACCTCGATTAAATCAAGTAGAATCGCGATTTAATGAATAACGATATATTTAATGTTACTTTTGTCAAGGAATCCAAGAAAATTGTCTTTTTGTATACGGCATACGACGTATATCCAATGGAAAAGGTCGGTCGGTAGGTAAGGTAATGCTCGCTCGGTCTGTTTTCATAGTAGCGCCACCTAGCGGCCCCTCCCCTGTTGTAGCAGTTTGTCTGCTGTCGGCATTGTCGGCAACAAGCAACGACTCGTTGAAATATTCCAAGCTTCGAAGGTTCGATTTGATAATTCGGAAGGACAAGTAACAAGAGTCGTCGTCGCGATTATGTTAACGGAAGAGGACATCGAAGAAAAAGAGTACAACATTCCAGCGAAGAATGTGAAAGGAGTAAGGTAAGCTAGAGGAGCTAGGGATTGTGAGCTGCAGTAGGCAGGCAGGCAGGCAGGCAGGCAGGCAGGCGGCAGTAGGTTCTTTTGTTTCACCGCAACGCCGGCGTTACTTACGTTTAGAATGAACTTGATCGAGCGCATCGAGAAGCTCAGCCGCGACTTGGTCCTGCTCGTGTCGCAAGGAAAGAAGCCGAAGATAACGTACGACGATGGTCGCGAGTCCGGCTGGACCAGCACGAATTTAACCTACAGCAACAGCTTCGGCAATAGCATGGAGACCGAGACGACGGGCTCGAGCGAAGCCTCGAGCGCCGGCAGGGACGGCAGGTGCAAGAGGACCATCCGATTCTCGGGGAACAAGGCCCGCCAGAGATTCGCCATCGTCATGCGCATACTCTCGCACGTACACGACAATTTGATAAACAATTTGGATCGGACCGACGACGAGTTTTACTGCACTCGCCGAGCTTTTTTCTACAGCTTGAAAAACGAGCACATCAAGAGGTTCGTTACTGACCAAGAGAAAATCAACAGGGCGATCAATCAAGTGACGATGATACTCGAGTGCGGCCCTTGGGATATAGGTCAGTTCACACCTAGCTACTCCTCCAACTGTTTACTTTTTCATTTTAATCACGCCTCTCTTGCCAGGATTCATATCGACGAGCAAGGGTCTAGTAGCCGGATCGTTAACTCTGCAATTGGGAGAATCACGAGTGGTCAGGTACGAAGAGCAGACCTGCCAAGCTGTCCCGGACGTCGTGAGCAATGTCACTTACATCAAGACCCGGGCGAATTTCGTCCTGGTAGTGGAAAAGGATTCGGTTTTCCAACGGCTTTTGCGCGAAAACTGCGCCGGTCACAACAAGTGCATTCTTATTACCGGCAAGGGCTATCCTGACATACCGACACGGATGCTCGTTAATCTGTTGTCGGTAAGGGCGCGCCTCCCAGTCTACGCGCTAGTCGATGCCAATCCTTACGGTTTTGAAATCATGTGTGTCTATAGGTAAGCACTTACTTTTTATCCCCTATCGACATTTATTACAATTCTTTCTTTTTTTCTTTATTTTTTATTTTCATTTCATTTCAGATTTGGCACGCTAAACAATTTAGGATATAGGGAGCAGCTGTTGTGCCCCTCGATGCGCTGGCTAGGTGTTCATCAAAATGATTTGAGTCGGTTGGGCATTGCAAAAATCAAATTAACGCAACGAGATCGGAAGAAGATTAAAGAAATAAAAAGTCGCAGCTACATTGTCGAAGCAAACTTCATGCATTATTTGGATCAGATGAAATTAGGAAAAGCAGAGATTGAGTCAGTAAAGCCAAACAAACGCTTCTTGTCGCAAGTTTACATCCCGTACAAAATTCGAAAAAAGGAATATTTCTAAGACTATCTATTTTCAATCAAGTAAGTTTACTTTATTTTCTTTTTTTTCATATTTTGTCACAAATTTTATTCAGACTCAAAAGTATTTCTTATTCTTATATATCAAAATACGTGTACATTGAATATATTTAAATATATATATATATA
>JAPYYQ010001250.1:0-70345 GCA_030522585.1 Anagyrus pseudococci
CGAAGTTGTATACCAAGTTTGAAGGGTGTGCCTTATAAAAAACGGCAGTTCCATTTTTAAAATAAAAAATAAAAAATTTCTGGGATTTCGTCATATACTGGTGCGACAGGCGATTATAAGACAAAAAAGTATTTGTGCCAGCAGGTGCGGGTGCATCAGCTGCGCTCCTCTACGGCGACGAGCATTTACGATAAACAAGCGTTTAGAGCTACAGCAAAACGAAGAAGTGTCCCCTATAGCTCAACCTAGTGCTGCATTAACGGGGCGAGAGGAGGGGGGCTTTACCGCGGACGACGAGCTCGGCCGTGTGCTTGACCTCGGCAACGGAGTTGCGCGCGTGGCAGGTGTAGTTGCCGGTGTGATTAGCCGCCACGCGCTCAATGACAATCGTGCTCGAGTGGGCGTCGATGCTGGTCACCCTCAGACCAGCCAGCTGACCTGGGACTCCGCCGGCTAGACTACGCCCGTAAGGCCCAGCAGGAACGATCGAGGACGAGGAGGAGGAGGAGGCTATCGACTCGCCGTCCTTGGACCAGGTGATCGCGAACGGCGGGTCGCCCTTCTCGATCATACAGGTCACCTGGGCGCGCACGCCCTCCGAGAGGTCCTTGTTAAAGCTAAACGGCGCTATCTGCGGCGGCACTGTGGACGCCCAAAGCCAGTCGACGACGACGATATAAGCAGAAAGAGAGACGCGCCCGTCCCATGGACAGCCAGCGTTTATACATGTTTGCTTCGTTCGCGAGGCTGGGGGACAGGGGGGGGGGGTTAAGAGGGGGCTTGTTCTTTTTTATAACAAGCTAACGCCGTCACGCTACGGCCGCGCTTCCGCGCTACTTCCGCACCAGTTGCGCTGCTCTGCTCTGGCTGGTTGTGCCTGCTCTCCAACCTGGGCTACACCGGCTGTAAAGGCTTTCGCTCCAAATCGCCTAATGACGTACGCGCGGGAGAAAGGGCCGTCGCGTGCGTGAGCGTCAGCCTGGCGAAAAAGTCCGTCCCTTGTTTAGCGACCCCTTTGTCCGGAGCTTTCGTTCTGGAAATTGAGTCGAGAGCGGCTTTTTTTTCGAAAATTCCGGGCCGAGCTCTTTCTCTCTCGTAAGCAAGCGCTCTACTTTACGCTGGGTAAGGGCAGACTTTTTCGCTGAGCGCGCTTGCGCGTAGCTGTGGAGAGAAATATAGAGAATTGAGAAAATTTCATTAGGCAGACCTGCTGAATTTCGTGTACCTTTTGTTGGCCTGTGTGTGTAGTAGTGTAGAGATTTGTAACCCCTGCGTGTTACGAGAACAGTGTACGATTGGTTTATGTAGTATTAGTATATGTTTATAATAAAGTATTTGTATTATGCAACACGTATTGAAAACCTGCGGAAGTGTAAAAGTCCAAGGCCTCTTTGGCTTAGACCCTCGCCGAGTGTCAAGAAGTAACGAGAGTAGGATGTCCGTGTAAAAAAAAACATGAGAATAAAAGATGAAGAAACAAAACAAAAAACAAATGAAACATAAAAGAAGAAGGGGGAAGGGAAATCAGAAAGAGAAAGACTTTTCGGTACGGGTGCTACAAGGCTGCTTGGTGATTGGTCGGACGCCTCGGGCATATTGGGAAAAAGTGTGAGAGGCTGCAAGTAATTCAAAGAACGAAAAAGGTGTGGAGAAAAAGAGGAGCAAGGGAGGGAGGGAAGGAGGGGATCACGTCAGGGTACCCACGGTTTGCTAGATATGTAGCGCCGTTGGGGGGGAGGGGGGAGGAGAAGAGTTGGCTCCATGATTTCGTCGCGTGTTTATACAAGAAGAGAGGTGGCGAGGGAAGGCGGAGGGAGGATGTATTCCGTTGTCTGCTTTTAGTCCGCGTCGCGCAACACGTGACGCCTATAGGGCGCGTGCCGTTGCGGGCCGTGTATATAAAAAGGAGAGACGTAGGACTAGAGGAGAGAGAGAGAGAGAAAAGCCGAGTAGGCCGCGTCGTCCGCACCCCTTTGAGCGCACACCCACCTCCCTTAACTTGAACAAAGCCGAGCAAGCTCGCGTTTTGATTTGTTTTGCGCGCCGGAGCTTTCTCTCTCTCTCTCTCTTTTCAGGTCTCTCCCCCTCCCATCGCGTTCCCATTCTCTCTACGCGCCTCTTTCCGCTGTTTTTCACCCGCTATGTACCCCCCCCCCCGCCACGCCAGTCTGTTTCTTTTATTTCTTTTTTTTTTTATATCTCGTTGGTCGCTCTGTCTGCGAGCGCGCGTTTTATTTCGCCTCTCCTTTTCTAAATACACCGCCAAGCTGCGCGAACAATGTCCGGAGGCTTGCCGTTCGCGGCGTGTAACGGGCGATTCGTTATGCCGACTAATGGCGCGTTTTGTTAATCGACCAGCGTGGATCAACCCAACTAAACCCCAGCTTTAATCCGTCCAACGGTCTGCTTTTAACGCCGCCCAAAAGTTATTTCTAGCATATATATATTCGATCGCTTGATACTCGATAAAATCGCGGCTCAACAGACCACGGAAATCCAAAGATAAGAAAGGAGGAAGGGATAACAGGTATAAAGATAAAGAGGGAGGAAAGTCGGGGAGGCGGTCGTACCGTGAACGAGCAAGCGTGCGGTGCGCGAGGCCTTGGCCGCGTCGTTGCTCGCCAGGCACGTGTAGTTGCCGTTGTGCGCCGGCGAGGCGCTCGTTATCCTCAATGCCAGATCGAACTCGCCGATCTGGTTGGTCGTGACGTCGAGCTCGCGCCCGTAGGCGCTAAGGGGCACGCTGTCCTTTAGCCAGACGATGCGCACCGGAGGATCGCCCTGGCTTACCACGCAGGTCACGTGGACCCGGGCCCCGGCCTGGACGTTCTCGGGGAAGCTAAACGCGTCGATTTTAGGGGGCACTGCAAGAACATACATCCCACGTATTCGTTAGCCCTGCCGAGCGTTATCTTGACTCTCTAAAGCGCTCACTCTGTGTTCTCCGTGACTTACTCCGGCTTTTTCAGTGGTAATGATCGACCATTGGTCGGACAACGCGAATTTGTTTCTTATTGTTCTTATTGAACAATCACGAATGAACAGTTGATGAATAAACGAAGCTTTGTGTTTATTGTGGAACAAGTACAGCTTTTGCGTTATTAGCAAAAGTCAGAGTCAAAACAACGCTCTTAGAAAAAAGAATAAGTGACCATAACATAATAAAGATATAAGAAGTTTTGTTTTCAGCGCGAGATAAAGAAAAAGTAACCAGTAACGCTTGGTGCATTATTAATTATGCTCCTGTAAACATCCGCCGACAGCACAGCTCCGGAACCTGTTGAAGCTGTAAGAAAGTGCGCTCGAACTTGTCGGACGGCGCAGCTTTTGAGGGGGGGTTAGTGAACTTTCTCTCGAAAAGTTTCACTCGAGAGCTGCAGAGGGCGATAACGGTGGGTCGAGGGGGCACTAGGCAGCCTTGAAGGGGCTGTGTGGGTCAGAGCGGGGGGTCTTCCGGGAGGATGGATTACCTTTGACTTCGATGTGCACGGTCTGGGAGTCGAAGCGGTCCTGCTGGTTGCGAGCGGTGCAGGTGTAGGCGCCTCGGTCGGTGTTGCTGTCGACCCGGTGCAGCGTGAGGGTGCCGTTAGTCGAGACCTCCTGCCGCCTGCTCGTAGGTAGAACTTGACCGTCTGGACAGACGAGCAGAGAGTCACATATAGTGGCCGAACCACGCACGGGATCAGCCGAGTTATTTGATTACTCTCTTGCCGAGGAGCTGGGACTCGCGCGAAAACTATCTGCCGGCAGCAGCCGAGTTGCTCGGCATACTTTGCTCCAACTTTGCCTTTGCCCCCCTGCCCCTTTCCCCATATAACATTCTAAAACGCTTGGGTTTCGCGGGAAAGTTGTCGAGAAAGCTAACGAAAGTACACCGGACAGTCGGCGAACACGTGCACCGAGTTTTTTTTTTCACCCCGCGAGCGCGTCTCTGTCGCTGCGCTTTACCGGCTCAACTTTGGCCGAAGTCGATGAACGAGAATCGAATCGAGCTCCGAGAAACAACGGCCCTTCTGCCAATTCCATAAGTAAATTTATCCGCTCGGTAAACTAGCGCGCCGTTCTGCCGTTTTTGAATACCGAGTCTTTTGGGAGGGGGAAAAAAGAAAGTTCGCGCCGACCCTGGATTATGAATGAATTGCCGGAAGAGAAAGAGAGAGAAGGAGAGCAAGTTTAACTCGACTTCGCTCGGGAGTTTAAACTCCTCGCTTAACTTTCCTGTATACATAATAATAAATAATGCATTTCGTTCGGTTTATGTAAAAGATTTCTAGCAACATTACCAGCTAACTCTTTCTCTTTCTCTCTCCATCTCCTAATCCAACAGCTATACATTTCGCGCGAGACAAAAGGCCTGATCCGGTTTTAATCTAATTCCGTCTCATCGTGTCCGTTTGACTTTCATTACAAAGCTTCTTAAATTTTTCAAACTCCCTGCGCTACGGGCAAAAAAGCTGCTCGGTTTATTTAACTCTTTACCATCGCGTACGCAAAACAGTCGTTCTCGTACGCTAATTACACAAAAAGAAAAAAAATTGAATCACTCGCCGTCGATTCTCTTATATCAAATTAATCGAATCTCTTTACGTGTTCAGCAACAATTAGGGTAACCACGTAAATTCCAGCTTTATTCCAGCGCGTCCGACTATATCCAGACCGCATCTACTTACCCTTCTCCCAGATGATGGAGGATATGGGAAATCCAGCAACGGGGCACTTGATGACCGTCGTCTCTCCCGCGACTGCCGCGTAGTTGCCCATCGGCCTGACGTGCGGCGGCCCGTAGATGTTGAGCCTGGCGCCGTGGCTCGCCTTGGCCACGCGGTTCATCGCCGAGCAGCGGTACTCGCCGCCGTCCTCGACCCTCACGGCGCTTATGTTCACGTGAGATATCACGTCGCCGTGCACCGTCACGTACTGCCCGATCATGAACCTAACGCGTACACACAGACAGCATTGTTAGTATGGTTTTACAGGAACGCGCTGATCGCACTTGTTCGGATCGAAATGGAACGGACCGTTGGCGTTTTGGAATTGGATGGGCAAAATGGCAAAAGCGCCAATGGGGATGTGGGGGGCAAAATCTAGGAAAAATGGAATTGCAAATTGATCGGTCTCGACAAAACGGGCATACGTTGAATTTTAATCGCTGTAACGTTTGCTCGGCGGTGCAAGCGCGCGCGCGCGAAACTCAAAGCGACAGCTCACCGGAATTTTATTAAACCGAGACAAAAGGCTAGAAAGAGAGAAAGAGAGATAAAGAGAGAGAAAGTGGGGGGATGCGCTTTGCGAACTTTCACGCGCGACAAAAGCCAGTGAACATTTAATTTCTCGGCGAGCTGCCGCCGACGCCGCTAGCCCGGAAAGCGAGCCGGGAAAGCGAAAAATTGCGCGCCGGACTACGCGCCAAGCGATCCGGAAAAAAACGGGAGGGAGAGCGCGTGGAATCCGCTTAGAGAGACAGGAGGAGGAGGAGAGTAGGGGTGGCAGAAAATACCTGTCGTTCTGCGGCAGCGGAAAGCCGTCGAGGGTCCAGGTGAAGTGCGGCGTCGGATTACCCGTGGCGATGCACTTGAGGGAGACCGAAGGTCCCGGCTGTATAGTCTGCTCGATGAACTTGTAAACTAGTTGGGGCGCCGCATCTGAATACGTAAATCGCATGTGTTAGAAGACTTGGCCGCGCAACTCTGCTCGCTCGAGCGACACCCGATGGCCATGTGTGTCGTAAGTGCCGCTGCGCGTCTTGACATCGGATGCATTTATGTTACGCGGTTAGACGCCGTGTAAGAAGTTGTTAGGGGGTTACACTCGTTAATAATACCGAGAGAGTCTATTGTTGATATAACGCCGAACTTGGGTTGTTTTGACATTTTTGATGCGTATGGCGCGTCAATTCGTATATGTTGGCTGAAATCGTGCATGTGCGCCGAAACTTTTTCAGCATTTTCGTATAGCCCTGGATGCAAAGCCATCTGTCACGGGTAATCGGTGAAAAATAGTTTTTCCCGTTATTACATTGTACCTAGCGTATTTTATTAGCTTAACGAAGATTGAGGATTTTTTAAAAAGGAAATTAAATCAAAAATGCAAATGGGACGGCCAAGCAGGCGACACGGAGTTTGACCTAAATTTCGCGCGTATAATAAAATTAACGTGGAAAAATGTAATTATTATTTCATGCAACCTGCAAAATTACACGATACACACGCGCGTAATTTTTCATTGCGCTCGATGCATAAAATATAATAAACCGGCGTTGCAGCATCGGCGGCAAAAGCGCCGCTGCGAAAATTCCATTAAATTTCCAATTTTCCAGTGTGCCCCGAGCGGCATCGCGAGTCGCACAGCTGACAATGCCCGAGAGCCATCGCCAGCATGACTGTTAGCCCTAAAGAAGCAGCTGCAGCAGCGGAACAACCGCAGAGTCACTGCCGCTCTCGACTCCCGCGGTTTTTCCGCTGTAGCGCGCGCCGGGTTCGAACAATCGACTCACTCTGTCTCTCTCTCTCTTGTCATGGCTTGCAAATACGCGCTGCGGATAGAGAGTGTCTGCAGGTAGCGTCCAAGTCGTCGTAGGCGGCAGTAGCCGATATTATGCAAGCGCCCTGGCAGCCCTCGGAGCAGCTCCAGTCGGCCCGGGCATTTGCGTTTCACGCAACATTTGCATGACAAGACCCTCCCCCCTCTCCCGCGCGCGCATCCCAGCACGTACACACGGACGCGCAAACCTAGCCGCCCGGCTGGTCGGGAGGCTAGAGCTCTCGGAGCGCGCGGAACAATCGATCTGCGGTTTGACGCCCGGACTCGGATGCTGCTCCACCTCCCCAATCCTGCGCCCCCCTTCTACTCTCCCTCTGTCCATTGGTCTCCTCTCTCTCACTCTCTCCCAGCCCTCAGCTGTAGCAGCAGCGGCCCCAGCCTAGTGAATTAACCCCAAATTATACGGCCGACAATAAACCGCAGCGGCAAGTTTGCCGCTGGCGTAAATCAGGCCACGCGCGCGTTCGCCTGGAGCCAGCTCTCCCGTTCCCCTTTGCCCTCAGCCAGCAAGAGAGAGAGAGAGAGAGAGAGGAAGTGAGAGAGCCACGCCCGCGTCCACCTAAATGCCTGCCATTATCGCCTGTCGATATAAATTATGACGCGGCGAGAGCGCCGGCCGTGTGCACATCCCCCCCCCCTCCCCTCTTGCCTCGCTCAGCCGCATGCTCGTGCTTTTTCTTCGTATATACTCCCCTATGCGCCAGCAGCCATATACTGACGGCTGGCTTATTATTTGCCCCGGCTGATTTATAAGCCACGCGAGCGCGCCTGGCGATGTTATAGTGAAAAAGCCGGCGCCGCCGGCGCAGCTTTCGCTGACGCGCCGAGCTTGCGTATACTATTTATGCACTAGCAGTGGCCGCTCATAAACGTACGCAGGATACGTATATATACCGCTGTGGAACGGACGAGATTGTTATGGTGGTGTTGGGGAAGTGTTTTTTTCTTCGCAAAAGCACACACGCCCCTCGCGACCAATAAAAGCTGCTTTTAGCTGTATGGCTTCTATAGCACAGCCTATATCTACGTGTGCGTCATAATGTCCGGTGCGCGCGTGGCCGTTGGGAGGAGGGGGTCGCAGACCTCAATGTGCCGGTAATTGGTTATTAAGGGATGATTGGATTGCGCGACCCGAGGAAAATGTATTTCGTATATAAATCGCTGGGGCCTTTCTCCCTCTCACGTCGACGTTTTTTTTTTTTTTCAAAGTTATTTCGGTTTTAATGAATCTTGAGTGAAAATTACGGGCTTGCCATGCCGCAGAAAAGAATTAAAATAAAAACATCGCTTAACCGGCTGCACTTAATGAGTTGTTCTAACTGTTTTAGCATTAAACGCGCCGTAATTTCTCGGTGGTCAACTTTAAAAGCCCGATATTTTCATTAATCCGTTTTAATTTATTTTTTTTATTTTCATATTACTTAGCAGAGAGAAAAGCGGATAATGGGAAAATCACGGGAGAAGGGACGAGTTGTTTATTAAATATCGCGAATTTGATGGTGAAAATCAGGATCAAAGGAACACACCCACACGGCATGCGCAAAGTTTCGCAACGAATTTACAGCTAGGCGCAAAAGCTCCATATACACGCGCACATATCCTACAAATCTCGGGGAGTTATTCCAAATGCGTAATGCAGGTAATAAATATGCAAATTCGATACAATAGATTGCTCGTGCGTTGGAAAGGGGGGGGGAGGGTAGGGGTAGAGAACGAGAGAGGGGATGGGATGGAGAACGAGATTATTACGTAATTGGCCCATAATCGATACAGATATCTAGGCGCAGCTATAAACTACGGCATTATATCCGGCATTCGGATTGGCTGGTATTTTCTAATGGCCGCTAGATTAATAACGGACTAGGATTGATCGTCGATGCTATACGCCACGTCAGAATGACGTTTCTCTCTCTACGCGATGCATTCGAAATCCATCACGTATCCTTAACCGAGGATATATGTGTGTCGGCGCATATTAGAAGTCCTACGGTTACGGATTTGATTAACGGACAGCGCGACGATTTTATTATAACGTTCAACCCTGGATACGTCGGTTGAAGGTGTGATTTTTATGGGAATTTTTTGGCTTTATGGCCGTAATCTTGTTGGATTTTAGACTGTGCAAATTGAAATTGACGACGCTTGTATAATGACAGCCATTTCCAGTTGGTGATTGGATTAGGAATAAATCTGTTATTCGATTAAAAGTGCAGAAAAATCCATAGACAAATCAATATCCCTTGATCAGTGGACATACATCGATCGCCATTACATCGGTATTATCTCAACAGCTCCGCCAACATTAATTTCGCCTGTAAGATATACAGACGCGCATCTAATCGTCGATCGAGGGCTCAGAGCGGCAAACATGGCGAATCGTGTCAGGTAAATAGATAGGAGGTAGCAGGGCCAGGGGGGGGGCAGGTCTTACCTCCAAGCCTAAGCTCAGCGGTAGCCTGAGCCATCTCGTGGTCGTTCTTGGCGAAGCACTGATACATGCCCTTGTCGTCGCGGGTTATCGATGATATGTGGAGAACGGTGCCGCCGGGCCCGGTGATCTTGGTGCGGCCGGACGTGCCCTCGCGTATCGGCAGGGCGTCCTTGGCCCAGGAGATGGTCGGGCTCGGCTGGCCCTGCACCGAGCACACGAATTCGGCGTCCTTGCCCAGGTCGATCGTCACCTGCCGACAATACATAGAGTGTGTGCGTTTTGAGTTAGCCCAATCGCCGGGGCGGAAGCTTTGCTCCAGCCTCCCCTAATGAAATGGGAGAGCAATCCTCGGACGGTCTTTCCGATTACACGGCGAAATCTAAATGTAAATTTGTAAATGCGTGTGCACTGGCGCTTCTACAGAGAGGGAGAACTGCTGCCCGACGTCGTCGCTCAGACGTTTGCATTCATTTGCGTGATTATGTTTGCGCCGGAGCCGCGCGCGTCCCTGCCAAATCCGAAATCATGATAAGTTTGATCTGTTTGCACCCGCTCAGACGGCTCTCTCTCTCTCACACGTGTGTCTGGCTTGGAATAATAGTTTCGAACAGATTGCTCGCCGGCTTTCTCTATATGTACCTCCTCTGCCTATCCTCTCGCTCTCGATCCCTCTCGTCTATCTCTCGCCATAAGTTCGTTCGAAATTATTTGCGATGTATCCGTGTGGTCTGCGTACGTGTTATTGTGCGCATCCCATTAATTTCAAGTTTTAGAGGGTCGATGAAAATACATTTGAAAATTTTGATTAAACGCCAGTGCTAAATCCCTCCGTGAAACTTTTCGCTCTCCCTTTTTTTTTCGATACGCTTCTTTTTTTAATATTTTTGCACAAAAGCGTGTGACACGAGTGTCGTTATTCTTTATTCAGTCGGTATTGAAAGTAACGGCGAAACGAATTTCTCTGTTAAGCGGGATTTAGTGCGGTCGAATAAGTGCGTATCTCGTTTCTCTCGTAAAAAGAAAGGCAAATTTGAGCTACCGCCGTTAACTATATCCTCTCGTATCCGTTACGTGTATTCTAATTCGTATATATGTTCTAATGGATGTTGAATATATACGATGTCGTAAAGTAAAAATAAGAAGAAATGTCCGAGCTGGAGTAATAAAGCGACTATGCGCTTCGATAATCGATAATCTAAGAAGCCCCGGCTATGGCTTTCATCGCATTTGGGAAGTGAAGCTCTCGGGGGCAGAAGATGAAGCAAATCGGACCAAGGCATATCTGCCGAGCAGATATACACTACATCGGGCACATGTACACGCGAGGGGAGGGTGGGCCGAAGTGGCCATACACCCAAGTCTCTCGCGGACACAGAGGAGAGCGTACAGTAGAGGCTGTGCAGGAGCAAGCAGAGGCCTGCTCGCTGGAATTTCAATAATGGCTTTGAAGCATCGGTGCTGCTGCTGTAGAGTAGAGCGAGAGAGAGGGCGGGAGGGCTCTCCGGTCATCGATTAAGCGGGCGAGCGAGAGGCGATTATATAGCCGAGGTTATACGCACGCGCGCGAGCGTCCGGCAGTGGGCGCTTTGATCCCGCAGCCAGAAATCATATTCGCGATATTAAGGCCGCAGCTATATCTCCCTCCTAGCTCCTCTCCCTCCTTTCCCCCATGCAGCTGCTGCTGGCCCGTAACGCTGCGGAGTCTCCGCGACTCTCTATATACACGCGTATATAAGCCAGTTTCTCTCTCAGTGTGCGTGTCTGCGCGGTAGGCAAGAGGGCAACCGGCAGAGCCACGGTTGTTGCACAGAGCTAGGATCGCATCATGCTGATTGAGCCGGGGGCTTCGCCCTTTGCAATGCGTCCGGTGTGTGTCTGTACTGCAGCATAGCCGATTCGCGAGGGCCGCAACGCCGATACTCAAATCCGATTAATTCCCACAGCCGCGATTCTAAGCTCACTCTCATTTCCGGTGCAGCGCGCCCGGGAACCAGGCAATCGCTCCGACTTCCTCCTCTATGCCCCCCCCGCTTTCCCTCGTCCTCGTTCCGTGTCTCTATCCGCTAATACCCTATACAAGCCCCCCTCCCTATCCCCATCATTCTCTCATCTCTTGCTTTCAAGCCGACTGCGTTTTCTTTCCGGTATGCGCGTGTATTAGGCCAACGTGCGTGCAGATAGCACACAGACGTTCCTTTTTTCCGCTCGCGCTAATGGAACTCTGGGAGAAGGGCCTTTTGCTCCGCGCTGTTTTATGACCGAGCGACTCTGGGATCGCGCATAGAGACGATGGCTACGCGTGATTCCTGCGAATGTACGCCCCTCTGATTTCCACGCCGTGTCGGGTATGCGCACGTTCGCGCGTGTGCTGTGCGTGAAAAAGGAAAATCGGACTCGCGCGTCGGCAGTAAAATCCCGCGGAGAAGGGGAAACGCTGTAAAATCGGCAATATTCAGGCGTGAAATATTCCTCGTAAAATTTGCTTACGCCGAGTCGTAATAATAAAAGCCATAACGATGTCGCCCGGATTATTTTTCCCCGTAACCTTCGCCATCCCCTTTTCCTTTTTTATCTACGCGCATTCCGAATTCCGTGCAATAATCCACGCGACATGTATTGCGGCTGATGTCGCGGCATTGATAGAGCTGGTGAAGAGAGAAGGGGCGATGGGGAAAATTGTTTTTCAACATTTCGTATACACGTTTTCAGGCGCACAGTCGGCCCGTGCAGATACATTCGCGTTAATGCGCGCGCGAAACGACTTTATACGAGCGTTTACGTGTACACGCGCTCGGGCCGTTAAAGCTCGCGTTTGTAAAAACAAGGGGGTAGAGGGAAAGAGAGAGAGAGCTTTTGGCGCCCGGAGAAAAAGCGGCGGCGATAGGCAAGAGGACGGCGTCTAATGACGTTCCGAGAGCAACGCGCGCACCCGGCTTCACTCGACGAGCCGTGAATGAAATAAAGAGGTTTTTGTAACGCAGGGGAGGGGAGGAGTCGAGAGAGAGAGAGAGATGTGCAGCTTGCAGATGGACTAGCGCGCGCGACTTGTCTTTGTTCTTGCGGTGAAGCGTTTTCTTCTTTCTCTTTTTTTCTTCTCTCTTCTTTATTTTTCTTTTTATCGACGAATACATAAAACCAGCGCGTAGTGAGCGAAACGTCGTTAGTCGGGCGCGGGCGAGAGTGTAAATGAGAATATATCGCGACGTTCGGAGCAAGCTGCTGAGATTTTATAAATTTTTAATTTACGAGAACGCGTGTAGTGACGGAGCATAATGGTATTTTTCAAAAAGATTCATGTTTATTACGAAAGTAATAATAAAAAAAATGACATTTCAGGAAAAATGTACGAAAAGTGGACTCACCTGAGGAGGACTCAGCCGGATGTTAAGCCCGCTGATGATGGAGACCTCGAGCTCGACGCGCTCCGAGCCGGCAGTGTTGTTAGCATGGCAGACGTATCGCCCGGCGTCCTCGGGCCGCGCCTGCTGGATGACAAGTACACCGGCCCGGGCGTGTACGCGCTCGGAGTTGCTTATCATCTCGGGCCCGGTCGACACGGACTCGCGGAACCAGAGATACATGGGCGGCGGTATGCCCTGGGATATGCACGACAGCACGATCGTCTCGCCGGTCTTCACCGGCGCAGGGATCATGCGCTCGTTGAAGCGCGGCGGCACCGAGTTCCGATGCTCTGTGAATTTTGGAAGAGGAAAATAATCTTTTAATTTGTATAATATGGTTAATTGATTGTATGTGTGGGGGATGGTAGGGGGACTGTCGAGGTGGTTTTGTAAAAACGTGATCGGTTCAACTGATTTTCCGAGTTCAAAGACTAAGGTGTCGATGTACGAGCTTTCCACGCCCGAGTTAGCCGCTGGCAAAGTTGGCCGAGACGCGGCTCTATCTACTCGAACTAGAGGTGTATCAAGTTTCGCAAGCTCCCCCTAAATCCCGAGCAATCGTCGCGATCCGCGTGTATTCATTAGTGCGCCGAGAGCGAGCGTAGGCTTTGAGATGAAAATGACGGGCTGGGGAATCGACGAAAAACGAGCGGGCGCGTGTGTGCAAAGCTGTCGAAAGCGAGAGCGGTCTTTCCGCGCACATCCCTCTCTCTTTCTCCCGAATACGTTCAACGTCGGCAGAAGCTCCAGTTGGCAGGGGGACCGTTTGTTTTGCCGCGCCGACAGACTCGTTTTCCGGCTCTAATTAAAGCAAAGAGATTTTCCGGCTGGCTTGGTTAGACGACGTCAACCTTCCCCCGCGTGCGCTTGTGCTCCAATGGATTATTTGGATGGGCTCGGCGGCCCTCTCTCTTTCTTTCCCTCCTACGAATTCTCGAGTGTGCCCCTTCTGGCCTCTTCCTGAATTTCTATATACGGCGTTGGCTTTAATCAATCGTGTTTTTTTTTCGCAACCGAACAAATAATATAACGTCCGCAATATCGCTAAGTCGTTTCGCGCGTTAAACGTCCCTGCAGCTTTATTTTCTCGGTGTGTATACGCTCGTCAAAAAAAGAAAGACTCTTCGTTTATATAATACAAATATACGAGCTCGAGAGTAGCAAGCGTTAGGATCGAGCGCGCGCAAGCACATTCGTATTTGTCTGTCTCTCTTTGGAAAAAGTCTTCATTTCCTTCTTCGGAAAACGTGCTTGCTCAAGACACAATAACTCTCAACGAAAGCAAAACCAAAGACCGTGACGCTCTGAACTACAGACTCGATGCGATTTCGCTCAACGTACGTTTCGAAGAGCGAGGGAGGTAAGGGGGGATCGAGTTCACATGGAATATACATCCCATAGCGAAGCACCGGCTCTTCGACCCCCCTCTGCGCCAGAGAAAATGAAAAGCAAATCAGACGAGAAAGCTCAGAATGAGAGAGAGAGGGAGAAGGAAAGCCGAGCCCGAGTCAGCAGATACATATAGAGAGAAAGCGAGCCGGCCGAATTCGCTGCGCTCCATACGCGTGGCCCTCTCCCCTCCTTCCTCCCGATCGCCCTTCTCCGCCGATAAGATTGCGGTGCAGCGGTCCGCGAGGCTGCGCGATATCCCCGATGCCCGCCGCGCACATTGTTTCCGGCCACGTCGCGGCGCTATCGCGATCGCCGACGTAAGCCCCTTCTCTCTCCCTTCCCTCTGGTGCACGAAGCAGCAGGAGCCGGAAGAAGCCAGGGCTGTATACGGATCGAAGAGAGTCACGGCCTCTATTTTATTTCGCCCCCCTACCCGTACCTACCAGTCGACGGATAAACGGCTCGGCGTAATAACCCGAGGAGGGAGCCCCGACGACGGATCTCTGCCTTCTCCTCCCCCTTCTTTTTTGCTCGAGGACTGTCGATTGGCCAAGAGGGAGAGAGCGCGCGCAGAGGTTTGTCACAATTACGCGTAATTAAGCGTATAAATCAAGCCTTAAATAACGGCTTTCAGGCGACTCTCTTCCGCCCGTATATATATAGAGCCGCGTACAGCCGGCGCGTGTACCCCGCGCGACTGCCTCGCTTCTTGCACTGGAGCTGCTCTCTTTATTTGCCGCTCCCCCCCAGCCCCACCCCCTTCGCGCTTAATTGCCTGGATCTTTATGCGAGCGTTTGGCGTGTATTAAGGTTTTAATTTCGCCAGACTACGGCTACTCTGCCGCTGCTGCTATTACTGCGCTTTTTTTTTCATTAACCCCACGCCCCCAGCAGCAGCGTGGACTAATCTTTTCTCAGTCAGTCCGCTTTATTGCGAATGGATGTATATTTATAGACGCGGCGTTGGATCTATTTTTTAATAAATTGCAGGTTGAAGGAAGTAAAAGAGCCCGATCGATTGTAATCCAGAATTATACTATCGACCCTGAGAGAGAGAGTGAAAAAACAAAGAGAGGAAAAAAGAAATCCGGAGATGAGTAAGGTTTTGTACGTTACACTTAAATCGTTAAAGCTCTATTTAAACAGTCAATTCAGCAGACCATTTTCCGTTAACGGACGAGAGAGAAGGAAAGAGATAGGAGAGGGAGGTTAAGACCGACTGATTAAATACCGGCCATCATCCACTCGGGAGAGGGGGCAGGAGCTAAGAGGGGGGAGGGCCTCGGTAGTCGGTTATATATACATTTCACCGAGCCATCTTCAATTTACCCGGGCGCTTAATCTTGGCGTCTTGTGTATACCCACACCTCTGCACGCCGGCCCGCTCGACGTCACAACTTTTCAATTTCATTAGGAGTAGCTTCGACGTTGCTTCCACTCCCCTCTCCCGGCTCTTCGCGCCGACCGTGGACAAAGAGTGAAAACACCTCATCCGACTGTCTCCCTCTCTCTCTCTCTCTCTCTCTCTCTCGACTTACCCCATTCACGCCCAGTTCGCAATTACGGAATCTCCGTAGTCGCTCTTTACTTCCGAGCGATCCCTCTCCTACCCCTTCTCCCCTCCGGTATCAATTGACAATCTCACGATCTAGCCCTATCTCTTTTCCTCTTTGCTCCCAAGGAAAGTGAGAGCGCCGAAGAAAAAGCAAAGAGCTGACGCGCGCGCAACCGAAGGTTTGCTCTTGTTTTTCCCTCAACCTTATCGCATCTCTCTCTCTCTTTCTCTCTTTCTCTTGCAGTAACAGAGAGAGAAAGCTTTAGTCGCCGCCGTCTTTTTGCTATCGCACGGCAGCCCGTAGCGGCGACAGCTTTCTTTTTATACCACCACCAGCGCGCAGCGCGTCCTTTATTACTTTTAACTCCTTCTTCTCCGATCCGCCGCAGTGTAGTGTTTAGCTCTCAGACTTTTCTCTTGCCCCTTCCCTCCCCCTCGTCCGTCATCGTCCTCCGGCGGTAAGTGCGTCGACCCCAACTCTCTGATGGGCATCTCACTTACGCGCCTTGTTTTTCCGCAGCCGCGATCGATCTCTCTTCTACGCCCCCCCCCTGTCCCCTCCTTCATCGAGCCAGCGATAATAGACAGCCAATAAAAAAATTAATGGCTCGGCCAAACGAGCGATCCAAATCCTCCGCGAGCTCTTCGGTATTTTTCGTCCGCAGCTCTCTATCTCTTTTTCTGTCTCTATCTCGGGCTTCTTTTGTCTCTCGGCTCGCGAAAATGAAGCGCTTTGTTGCGATTTCTTTGCGGCCGGCCTGCATTCCCCCTTTCGCCCTGGCTGTATACTCTACCTGTATACCTTCAGCACTGAGCCGCTGCTCATTATCGAGGCTTTTCTTTTGTCAGGGGAAAAAAACTGCATTGTTTATGCGCTGCTTTTTACCGAGAAAGAGAGAGTGAGAGCCTAGGCGGAGAAGAATAATGCTCGTCGATAGATTCTTTTCCTTTTCATTAACGATCCGATAGCGCTCGCCGAGGCCGCCGCCCCCGCATTCCATTACGCTGCGATCTTAATCAGGGAATCTTCGTTAAAATAATTGCGGATATCTCGGGGACGATTCTCACCGCCGACGTCGTCGTCGCTTTTATTCTCGTCTCTTTAATACATGCGCATTTAAAGCGCCAAAGCGCGCGGCTTGCATTTTTTCGTATATTTTTTTCTCGCGTCGATACAATACGGAGACTCCGAGCGTTTTTCTCTTTTTTTTATTTTTAAACAGTTCATTTAAAAAAATACGTACGTACGCATATTTGGAGTACACTCGGTTTGTTTATATAAAACGAAAAAAAAACGGAGATATTCGACGGCGAAAAAAAATTTGGCGAGACGCTCACTCTCTGTCGCGTAATTATCGACATAAATTTCAGGCTACCGCGGGATAACGCCGCTTTATCAATATTATAAATATTTACAAGGCCTGATCCCCTTCCCCTCCTCGTTAATAAAAACGCTCGAATAAATATATATACGAATGAAATGAAAAGTGCACGCAAATAAACGCGCAATTGAGCAAAAGCGCATTAAAAGCAAAAAAGACACACATCGCTCGCTCATTTAGCATCGAAAGCTGGCAAAAGTCCAGAAATAAATAAAATCCATATAAAAAAAAACAAGCGATATTAGCATGTATTCCGAAACGCCAAAAATCAGAGGTAGAGAGAAATATCCTGTCTGTGTGTGTGTGCTGCCCGAAAACTGGCATTTAATGGGCGCTCGAGCCGAAGTCTGCCGGAAGCGAGCTCGCGCTTATAGAGAGCGTCAGTCGCGCATTACGCGAAACCTTTCAGCCGTCAAGTCGTCTCTCGCATAATACCGGCTGGCGCGTTGGCCCTTTCACCGGCTCCAAGCCCATTAAGTACAACGAGACGCGTCTCTCGCTCTCTTACGCGCAAGTCCAAGTTTAATCAAGGCCCCGCGCGCGCGCCCACCCGTCTCTCCGCGTCAGTCTCCGCGTGTTATATACACGTACACATTTAGCGCGTCGCGCAATTAGTCGCAGCGGATTGTCCCGGGCTGTCGCGTAAAGCACCTCTCTCGCGCAGCTCTCGATCCGCGCGGCGAAAGTCATTAGGCGCTCGGGGTCTTTAAGCTCCGCGAGCAGCAGTTTGGCCGCTGTATCGCGCGAGACATCGAGGTAGAGAGAGAGCGATGTACACAAGCCAGAAAGAGTGCCAGGAAGCTGTCTGATTGCCGCCAGGGCTAACGAGCTGGCCTTCTCTCCCACTCTGACTCTTTCCATTTACCTCTCTCGGAGTGTATAGGCAAAAGCTGCGGCAGAGAGACGTTTCTCCGATGATCCGGCCCATACAGACCGGCAAGCGGTGGATATCGAGCCTCGCGGATCTATGACTCTCGGATTGGCCAAATGCTCGAGT
Source organism: Anagyrus pseudococci (assembly GCA_030522585.1). Classification (NCBI taxonomy): domain Eukaryota; kingdom Metazoa; phylum Arthropoda; class Insecta; order Hymenoptera; family Encyrtidae; genus Anagyrus; species Anagyrus pseudococci. The sequence goes on from JAPYYQ010001250.1 coordinate 17,699, forward strand.
TAATTGAAACTCTCTCTCTCTCTCCCTCTCGGCTGGATTTTTCCGGCCCTTATCCGGCCTTTTTCCGATTCCAGTCCGTTTGGAGCCTCTCCGTGCCACGTGCTCTCTCGATATTGGCTCGCGGATAATCCGCCGGTAATAGAGGCAAGTTACAATGCCGCCCGCGCGCATACGAAGCGTCCGACTAAACTCGGTACGTTCTACTTAAAGCGGAGTGTACTACGAGCATTAATTCTCGCCGCGCGAAGAGTTATCGCGCCGATTAAATTCATTCGGGTACGTCGCACTCTCGTTGCATATTGTGTCTGCGGAGCCTCCCCTCCGGTACAGTATGTTTCTCGCTCCGAATTCGACCGACTAAGCTCCGATGTGTGAAAGTATTAAAACGCTTCGGAGCGACGGAAAGTTCGGATGCGCGATGAAAGCGCGCGCTCAGGGCGCAATAATTATTTGTGCGTGCGCACTAAGGGTCGTCTCAACTCCAAGTTAGTTTGATTAGTCGGCGAGTATTAAATTAGTTAGCCGGCTGCCACTGACGCGCAGCTACTGCCCTTCTACACCCGCGAATGTTTCTATTCGTCTTAATTTCCAGTTTGCCGGCTCTGGAAGCGCTACAAGCTAACGCCCCGGAGACGCAAGAGCCGAAAGGAGTTGGCTGCTGCATCTCGTGATTTCCAGAACCCCTCGCGGAGAGACTGCACTGAATTTTGCAGGCTGACGTTGCGGTTAATTATATTACCAACCGCCCAACGCCTCCTCTAACCCCTACGATGATCCCTGGGTTCCCTAGATGTACACGCGCCAGCTGCCCGTTCATTTTCCCAATTTCACTTTTAACACGGTTAACACGGCTTGATAAACGCGCTTTCTTCGAGCAACGCCCTCGAATTACCGAGTTTGTAATTTCATTTGCGAGTTACCCCCTGCGGATATTGTTTCGCCGATTTGCTTTACTACTCCAGACTCTAATCCCGGCGTTTTTGTCGTATCGCTTCAATCGGCTAACGCTAATTCTTATAAGTTTCGTGTTGATTTTATACGCGAGTATTAAAAATCATAACTACTGTAAGGTACGACGCAGGTTTCGGATATGAATAAAAAGGACCGGTGTACTTTGGAAGCATTACATGGAACCTCAAATTATTCGAATACATGTCCGGAGGGCCATATCTACTTTTATATCCAGGCCCCAGGCATAAAAGTTTTTGGACAGCGTCCAGCGAGAAAAAAAAGCAGGTCGAGAGGCATCGTTCCTATCGTTATGGTAAAAACGTTGAACAAAAAAATACAAAAAAATAGAGAAAAAAGGAAAAAGAAAAATTCGTCCATTGCAGCGTCAAACGGCTCGCTCGTCTCAATTAGTCCGATCATTCCCGAGAAAGCCGAGTAGGGGGGCTAATTAAGTGGGCCGAGGAAAGTTCCAACTTGGCCCAACGCTGGATCAATCCCCAGCCTTAACCAGCGATGCGGAACTTGGCCTCGGTGGACGACCCCGCATAATGCCGGCCTCTCCGAAGATCGTTAGAGGCAAGTTTAATATAAGACACGGACGAAGCGAGAGAGTGAGAGTGAGCAAAGAGCTCACCGGGTTCTACCAGCGGCTGTGTCTGTGTCTGTGTGGGGGGTATGGTTGGAAAATGGACAATAGATGTATAACTTACCGGTAACCACCAGATGAGCGTAGGAGGAACTTTCGACTGTGCTCCCAGTCACGTGATGGACAGTGCGGCAGCGGTAGCTGGCATGCGCGTCCGACGAAGTTACGGAGAACACGAGCAGCTCGCCGGTCGGCAGCATGTGGTACTTCCCATCTGAAACAATAGCCATTCGGGCTCAGAGCCATCTACTCTCTTCCTCCTCCTTCCTCTACTGCTCTCCGGAATATCTCACTCGCAGTCCGCCGCGCTCTGGGCTTTCCGACGCGTCAGCTTCGGCTGCTCCATCCCCCCTTCCCCCACCTAAAGCCGTACACCAGCGGTTTTCGAGTAGTCCAATAAACCATGTCCGCGCGGTGCACTTTTTAAATTTTCATTATCCAGCCGGCCCCGTCGTTAAGATTTGACGACGTTTGCTGATTGTACGTGTACACATGCGTATACATGGCGAGATTGTGAGAGAGCGAGAGTCTAAAGTGCCGCTGGCTGGTTTTAAATGTCGCTCCGAAATGACTCGTCCTCTTCCGCCTCTCCCAGCCTTTGCACCCAGATAAGCTTTGTTTATTTGCTTTATCGGTGAAATTGTTGACGCGACTCTTCCGGCTGGCAATTAAGACCCGCCGAGGGAAAAAGGTTTTTCAACGCGCGAGAATAGACGGACCGTTGAAAGCTGCAGAGCTTGCGCGCGCGCGCGCGAAATCGGATTTTCAAAGTTTGCCGGTAAAAATCGTCATAAAACTGACGCGTACGCGCGGCCTTTACTTCAATTTTTCTATATCGCGCCGCTTCGAATGGCCAAAGCGGGTATCTATATATGTACACGGTTGGAAAACTTTTCCAACTGCCAATGTAATATCGTAAATTCGATGTGAATATTATTACGCCGGAGTCGTTACTGCGCCCGTATAGGTTTAATCGTCTCGTTAAACTTGGCCTTAGATCGTTAAAGCGATGTAAGTTTCGCATTAGCGAGTTGAAGATCAAAGTACGGTAAAGTCATGATTACGCTTGTGCGCCTCTATCGATTTTGAATCGGCTTTAGGGACATAAAGCATTGCCTTCTCGTTGTTGCGATGCTTTTTAATTGGCGTCGCATCTGCCAAACGATAAAATAACGACCGATAACAAATACGCAACAGCTCGTTTTTCCCCGTTTCAGCCGGGGCAATCGCCGCGACAGCTAAAAATAATTCGCGCTACGCGAATTTCAATGTCGGGGCAAAAAAAGGGGGGCGACAACATCAGCAGCAGCAGGTACAAGAGAATGGGCGCGAGCTTTTCGAGCGGACGTTTGTAAAAATAATTTTAGCGGTCGCGCGCCGAATGAGAATATATCCAGCGAGAGAAGCGGACAAAAAATACCGCGACTTCTATAGCGGAGTTGAGAAAAAAAACGGGGGGAACAGCCAGATAGCTGCTGTACGAGGAAGAGAGAGAGAGGGACTCGAAAACGAGCGTAGACAATTTCGCGCTCTCGGTAGTTCAAAGAACGACTCTCTCTCTCTCTCTTTCTCTCCGCTGGCGTACGCTCCTCATTTTTTAGAGTGGCGCGGCCAAGCTCTCTCGGCGCTCTCACCAAAAAATCGGGGCATCGGGCTTAATTAAAATTTGAAATTCCCACCGCCCTAATCCCGACCCCATAAATCCCAAGGCTCCCCCCCCCCACCCCGCTCCTTAGGTTTTTTTTCTTCCTTTTTTTGCGTTCGCAACTACCACCAGCCACGATCTCTGTGCCACGCGCTTGTTATATGCAAATTTAGGCAACGAGAGAGTGAGTGCGGTTCCGCGCTTTTTCCGCGTAGACCCGACGAAAAAGCCAACGCTGAGGGATCGGGCTGATCGACAGCCGGTAGAGTTCGCGGAATAATGGGACGATCAATTTTACCCGGCTGGACTTGAAGCTCTTCTTAAAAGTCGATTTATCGAGAGCTCGTAGCTTACCCGAAGCTTTTTCCTAGCCGTATCTACTGCTACTTTCTTCCTTAGCTCTTTCTCTGCCCCTTTTTTTTTCTCGCGCATGTGCGACTATCATCGTGTACTTTTCAGTGCAAAAATGTCAGGCATTTCAGTTGCGATTTTTTTTTTCATTCTCGTCGCTTGCATTCCCAGCTAGGGGACACGTGCTGTTTTTGAAACGTACGCGCTGTGGAAATTGTTTTTTTTTTGTTGCCCCGGTTAAAGCACGAAGCTGCTCGCCGGGCTTTTTTTTTGTCGCTACGTCAAAAATCAGCGCGCGGTCCAACGGCCCTGGCGCGCGCTTGGCTGATAGCTAAAATTAATTATACACGGCCGGAGGGGCTCGACAAATTTACCCGCAGCCACGTCCAAGCCAGTCGAGAATCACGTCCGAATTTCCGTTGGCAATTAACAAGATGCCAGAGAGCATCGGCGTGTCTAGTCGTACAAGAGAGAGAGAGAGAGGCAGAGTCGAAGTGATGTAGGCGGGAAGGTAAACAAGCGCGGGAACGCGTCACTATACGCCCACGCTGATATTACTCCATTAGCTTTATTGCCGCGAAATGGAAGCCAACGGCGATTACCGGGTATAGTTGGGGGCGCATGGAGACGCTGAAAAATAGCCGAAAAACAGCCGACGTAGCTGTCGGGTACGGGGGGTGAAAAAAAAAAGAAATAAACCCTATGGAGGGGAAAAAGGGAGGATTTTTTCGTGCCGGCTGCGCTGCGTCGATATAATCCGCTGGTATGGTGCGCGGCAAAAATGTATCGAGAGAAAGAAATGGAAAGGGAGAGAGAGGGGGAAGCTCTGGTTTGGCTAGATTTTTTTTCGCCGACTCGGTTCGTTGTTTACGCGGCGGGTCAAAGCCCCCCCTGGCCCGCTACAACGTGCAAGCTGGGCGAGCGGAAAATTTGAATCGCCGACTATTACTTTTATTCGGCAAATTCGAACGAGAGGAAGGATATACGAAGCGGTGCTCTGTTTCGGCCTGCTTTATTAAAACTGAAAGCTTTGGACCAAAGAAATATTCATTGCCGCTACAAGCTCCCGAAAAATCCATCACGTAACGCTCGAAAAAGTGAAATAAGTATGCCAAGCTTATTTGCACCGTCATAGAAGAAATCGAACGAAATACATTCCCTCGTCTTTGAGTTAGCCGTACCGAGATGTAGGTTAAAAAAAAAGAGCCTGGAAAGAGCTACACGCGGAATTAGCATGCCGCACGAGTGGTACACGGGGGTGGGTCGAGCATCGGGAATGCAGAGTCGCTGCTTGTCCTCGGCAACTCGTTAGAAAGCTGAAATTACTTGGCGAAAGAGTAAGAGGAGAACACACTTTCTCCCCGTTGGAGAAGTAGGTTTATTACATAAATTTATTTTGCTCCTGCGGCTGGGGAGTGCTGCCTCCGAGCTGGGAGAGGAGGGAGGATTTATGCGAGAGGAGGTGCAGGAGACCGGAAGATCGCGGCAACTTTGGACCTATCGCGGGACCACCTCTCGTCGTCCAGGAGGTTGTGAAGGAGATAATACACCAGTGTGCGCTGGAAATGGTAATCGGCTCGCAGACGAGACTATGTGCGTATCGATCTTCATTAGCCGGAAAAAGAAGAGGGAAAGGCTGGAGAGTCTGGCTTTTCGACGCCTATCGATATCCCACGACGTAGGGGGAGAAAGTTCTCTTTGTCCGGCTTTTGTTCGGCTCGGAATCTAATTGCGCGACGAATCTCTGCTGCGATAGATCGCTGGTACGATAGAGGGAAGAGAAAAAAATTGCTGTTGCGGCATTTACTCGCGCATCCGCCACTGGCCACGAGAGAAAATTCCTATCGATCCGGCCAACCTTTTCCAGCCCCCGAGCCTGCAACGATCTCTCGACGTCGCCGAATCTCTGCAAGCGTGTGCAGTTCTCCGAATATTTCGCGGCTGTCTTAGTCAGCGCTTCTCCCGATATCTCGCCGCCGCCGCTGCTCTCGCCCCCCGAATTTGCATGTTATTTTCTCGGCGATGAATTTTTAATTTACATTCAAAACAACAATGCGGACACGCCACGGGAGAGAGAAAGAGAAAAAAGAGCGAAAAAGTGCCGTGGTCGTTGGGAACGGGGGAAAATATCGCAGCTATCCCGACGTCGCTGGGTAAGCATGTTTTTATCAGGCTTCATTAAAGGTTAAAAATGATGTTTAACTCCTGTATTATTCATGGCTCACGCTGCTCCAAATTTTATGCTCGCCATGTGTATACAGAAGACAAAGTGAGCAAAGCGAGAGAGTCAATAGCCCCACTCGACACGCAGAAGAATAATTTTCCACGAGCGTGCGACTTTTCTTTATTATTTCAAAGCCATGGCCTCTCGTAACAAAAGAAACGAAAAATGAAGTGGAGACGCGCAGCTGCAAATAACCAGCCCCGCGTCCAGCTAAATTCCCCGGACCCGCACAGATGCGCGCGATGGTGCAGCTTGCGAATATCGCGAAACCAGGTCAATGATAAATTCGTATACGGGCAGCGCTATGCAGCGCGTGTTTTGTGTGCTGGAGGAGGGGGTATACGTCGGAGTCGCGTGGCGAAACAAATCGGCCGCTCCGATATATCCCGTATATATATATACCGGTATCGGACTACCGCGCGCCTGGGTATAAGTGATTTTTCAAATAACATAAAGGTCGAAACAATACACTGGGAGTCTCTCGGCTATCTCGCGGCAGAGGAGTAGAGAGAGGGAGGGTTGAAAGTACGAAATACGCGATTCGCAGCGTAGGACAGAGCGAGGAAGCTGGTATCATGCAGCTGCTAGCGGAACGACAGCGGGCTGAGGGAGAGAGAGAGAAGGGAGAGGTAGCTCGAGTCGACATCGTGGCTGTTGGCGCTTAGACTCCCCCGCGGCGCGAGGAAGCCTACTCGGCTGCACAGTTGGACCGGAACTTCTCCGTTAATTCGCGGAAGGCTGGCCCCCTCCGCCCTCTCGTGCCGACAGCTACACGCCGACGCTCCCCAGCCGGCTGTATCATCCTACTCCCTAAACCTCCACCGACTTTAGCCTGCACGTGCGACTGCACTTGCAAACTTAATATTCCACCCTATGGCGTCGCTGCTTCTACTACTGCCACCACTAGGCCCTAAAGCTATACCCGAGAGAAAGAGAGAGAGGGAGAAGCCGCGCGTCTACGCGTCGCGCGCGCCTTACCACTGTCAGGCGTCGGGTAAATGTTGTACGCCGAGTCCTGGACCCACGAGGTCACCGACACGTACTCCTTCACGAACGCCGGGATCTCGCATCTCAGGACCCCGGTGTTGCCGGACAGCACGTAAGCGTCTCGCACCAGCACCTCGTACTTCTGACGGACCACTGCGAACAGACACATGCATTTTCCATTTTATATATATACATACTCACAATTATTTTACATAACGCCGTTATTATAACGCTTGTGTATTTATCGTGCTTTTTCAGGCGTTTTCATTATCTCGCTTGATTTTATATATTTGCACGACTGATGAGAATTTGACTGTGTATTTGTATAAGCGCGATATTATATTATATATATACGCGTACAAATATCAAGGTTTTTCGCCGGGGAAATTTAATTAAAAGTTCAAATTTCATAATGGCTTATGCAAATATATTTCGCGCGCAAAATTTTAATATAATCATTTTTGCCCGGAGAATTTTCGTTAAATTTCAATAAAGATACATTACCCTACTTTTAATTAAGCCACTTTATTCAATTTACCGAGCGTCGAGAAAAACTTTTGTATTTCGCAAATTTTCGACATTGATTTCGTTAATTCTGATTAAAAGCTCCAAAATTACAGCGCCCGACCAAATTAAAACCAATACCCCATAATTTCGATGCTCCGGCAGATAAACAACGACATAAAAACCGACCCTTACGAATTTAACGATACCCTCTCCCTCCCCACACACACACACAGAACAATCCCGAGCAAGTATCAACGCGATGGGGCCGTTAAACGCAGTTGGCAAGCTCTTCTGTCGTGCCTCGGATCATCCGTCTTGCCTTCCGCAATTCTCGGCAAAGTTTCATTCCGTTCATATCCGGGTACGTAGCCTGCCTAGAGCTAGCTAGCACATAATGTCGCGCCGCCGCAGACATTCCGCGCCGGAAGAATGACCGGGCGGCCCCCCCCCCTTTGCCCCGAGAGCTCCTCAGAGCACTCGACTCGTCTGGAGCCCCGGCGTTTGTGTCGCGAATAAACGGCCTCGCTTCCGACTGATAATTTGTAAGCGGTGTCATCTGTTATACACGGATAAAAGTAAACGCGCGCATCCCGACAAATGTTTCTTTCCACTTTTTCACTCTGCAGATCTACGAGCTTCCTAGTTGCTTTTATCCCTCCTTCAAGTGAGAGCTAAATAAATACGTGTATAGAAAGTAATAAGGTCTTACTCACCGGCTTTAACGGCGACCTCGCGGCCGAGGACGCGACCGACGCTGTTGGACGCCTGGCACCTGTAGACCGCGGAATGGACGTCGTGGCGGTAGCTCTCGGCGCCGAACGGCAGGAAGTACATCGAGCCGTTGACCAGCATCTCGCGTATGTTGGGAATGGGTAGGACGGGCGAGCCGTCCCCCATGAGCCAGTCGACCCTAGGCATCGGGCTCCCGTTAGCCGAGCAGTGGACCATCGCCCCCGTGTCATTCGAGAACTCGACCGAGGAACGCGGCTCCGATATCAGCACCGGTCCCTGGCTGTCCAGCACCACTCCTCGTCCTGTAATCCACAACACGTATGGTTCGTTAATGTACTCGTTAAATAATACAAACATCCTGAATTTACATGGGATTGTGTGCATACGAAAACAATGTTCATCCGCGAAATTCAATGAACGAAGAAATTGTATTCATCGGTTGAAAACAAAATTGTTTCAGCTTGTGAATCTCATAAAAAGAAAAAAGTCCCCCCAGAGTCTCCGGTGTCATAATTTAATTTTCAATGAACGTCGGCAAGACCGTGCGGCCTCTTATCCTGAAAAACAGGATATCTCGGCTCACACTGATTCCTCATTCAAGTCTGCCGGCCTTTGTTTCGCGAGCGATGCCCTACGAAAAAGAAAAATAAGAAGAAAGAACCCTTAGCAAGGGGAAACCAGAAACGAAGAGCAGGGGGGGGGGGGAAGGGCGGTCGTTCGCAGCAGCCGTTTTCTCAAAAGCCTCGTTAGCATTCAGCGAGCGGCGATATGCGCTCTCGCCCCAACCGTAGAGAGACAGAGATAGAGAGAATCGTTGAAGAAGAAGAAGAAGAAAAAAAGAGAGAAAAGTCCACGCGGTTGCGAAGAGAAGACGAACACGAGCGGGAGGCAAGCATCGACATCGATTCGCGGGATTATTCAAATCCCTTTTTCCCCCCCTCTGGCGCATCTCCCTCGGCTATAGTTGCCGAAGCTTTATTTCCGTCCTATCTGTCTGCGGCAACGGGTATTCGTGAGTGTGCGAGGACAAGCAATAGACCGTCGCTTGTGGCCCAAGGTATAGGAGAGCGAGAGGAAAGGGGAGAGCCAGAGAGGAATCGCATTTGTGGTTTTACGAGCGGAACTTGGTTGCGCGCAGCTGGCGCGTGCCCTTCGCCGGATGCAGACGTCTCTCCCGAGAACCTCTACCTCGCCGTCCTTCCGGACTCTTCCCCCCCCCCCCATCGCAGTTTTATCGTTCGCGGCTATGCTGCTCTTGTCCCGCTTGCCTTACCCCGCCCGCCCGCGTCTTTTTTTTTACTCCGCTTGTCTCCCTCTTGCTCGGATGCTTCTCACTTTGTTTCGGACTTTGTGCACAGCTGGCACGGCGATAAAGAGCGCGTCGCGAGGCAATTTGCGCGCACGCGGGGATATATACGCACTCGCTCTCTGTGTCCCGGGGACCTAAAATGAAAATAAAACTGCCAGGGTATATGGAGAAGAGGGATGTTTGGGGATCTGTCGAGGAAGGGGGGGAGGGAAGAAAACTCTCTCGCTCTTCCAGAGGATTTGGGCGGGTAAGGCCGGTTGAATATTTAGCAGGAGGGGGGGATCTCGCCGGAAGCTTGGGATACGCGCGTGTGTGTGTTGTTCCGCATTTTTCGAGGGGCGGAGATTGCTGCAAGCTCGAGGGCTTATACAACTCCGCGCGAGGGCGAGGGCTATGGGAATTCGCCGCGACGCTTAGACCCTAATCTCCCAGGGGCCGATTGTTACGTACTTTGAAAAATGTCCGTTGGACCGGGAGGATATATAGATATTCGATATACCGCCGTTCCGAAAGCTATACGGGAAGGGCGTTGTGAGAACGATATAAAACGTATGATTTATTCTTTTCTTTTTACGCAGAGGGCGGATCAGGAAGTATCTAAAAAAGGTAAAAAATTAATCCGGTTATTAGAGGGTGGATAGAAGGCTATTTATTCCATCTCCGAATGAATGCTTGGAGGCAAGTGAAAACCACCGGGTTTGGTCAGACGCGCTTTTATTTTCTTTGCGCGTGATACGCTCTCGGACCACTTGACCTACCAACGCGTATAATCGTACGAATTTAAGAGTAAATCACAAAAAGCTGAAAATTTTTACTTTTCCCACAAGTTCAAGTTCAAGTTGTAAGTCGTTTATTTCAATTTCCTCCAAATACCACTCGCAGTGGGTAAAAAGCTCGAATTATATCCAGAGTAAAGAAAAAAAAAGAACGATCCCTCAAACGTCCACTACGCCGGGCTTAAAAAGCAAATAAAACGCAGTTGCCTAACCCTATAGAGCGCATCACCTTAAAGCTGTTTCCAAGCCGAGCCACGTATTCCCCATGCAAAAGCCCAAAGAAAATACGCGTCGGATTGGGGAGAAGTGGGCTCTATGCGTCCGAGTGTCCGCGGGGGCGCGAGGAGAAAAAAGCAATCCAGAGAAAAATCGCAGCTCGGTCCGTCATGCTCGGAGCTTACGCGACGGGAGAAAAATAAGCCCGGTGCATAATGCATGAACGCCTCTCCCCGATAAGACGCCGGAGAGTAGCTTTCTCTTCTGCAACCGTACGCGCTTGTTTGCTTGAATCTTCGACCTCTCCCTTTCTTTTTTCTTACCAATATTCTTTTTTTCCGACTACTCGTAAGTGCTGGTTGCGTAATCAGTCAGTTTGCCGGAGTAATGCAAATCGAGTTATCGGCGATGTACGCTCTTAATTTATGCCCACCTGTTTTTTTTCGGCTATAGAGCCGAGCGCTGGGGTGAAAGAGCGAAGGGGATTTATCATCTTTTTTTTTTCAAGATTACTGTCGCTCCGCAGTGCGCGGATAAAATAATTGAATGCGATATTCATTGCACGGCCTGTCGAGCTTAACGAAATATAATCGTCCCGGCTTGTTTCTCCTTTTCTTTTCATACTCGCGCTCTTTTCCTTTTTCCGCCCCGTTTCCCTATGGCCAGAAATAAAAAGAAAAAGTTCACAGCGGACGGCTGCTGGATCAGCTGATGCACGTTTTAATCGCACGTATACTTTTCGCAAAGCACTGATGATCTTCTTTAAAAAGTAATTAACCTTTGGCTTATCGCCGGACCCGAATAGTCGAATATATTCGTTATTTTTAATAATTTCCATAAACTCGCGCTCTACCACCCCCCCACCCCTTCCCTCTTATTATCGTCAGCTCATGAATATGCGCGGGGCTTTAATAATTTTGCATACTCGCGCACATTTCAAAACATTACGGAATTAACGACTGTTGACTCGCCCGCGCTCCGAGGAATTTCGCTGGCTCGCGGCATCAGCGTTGTGCTCTCTCTCTCTCTCTCGTTAATCAATCGGGCCGGCCAAAAATATTCGATATCTAATTTACCGATTACAATGCTGTGCCCCGGGGAAACTCGATTGGAGGAGAGGGCTGATTGGTAGAGAAACGTGGATGCTCTTGATTAAAATATTTTAAAACTTTGGAGCTTGCAGCGACAATAGTTATTATTATAGTCAAGCGTAGGCACCTCTCTCTCTGAAGCCAGCAGCATGCCTTCTCCTAACAATTCTCGTTAAACTTGTCTCCCGTGCGCCTAGCGTCTTGTCATCGCCGCTTGCAACTTGCCATAGCGCGATACCAAGTTCCCCTCGCACAATGACTCGAGCGGGCGAATATTCTCCGTGTCTCCCTAATAAAATCCATATCGCGCTCGCCGAGAGATGCGGCAAAAACGCCGCGCGTCGCTTATCTAGCGCCCAGTCGAGCTCCGTATAGTGGCACGGGGAAAACAGCCGGGGCTGCATGTCGCCGGGGGGGAACAATGGCCCTCTCGGGCGGAGCTGCTCCCAGGCAGCAGCAGCAGCTCCTCTCTGCGCTGCACACGCTAATTCAACATTAAGTCGCGCGGCAGGAGGTCGGTGTGTGTGGGCCACCGGACGCGAGTCCACGAGGAGGAGGAGCAGCAGCGCCACCGCCGGCAGCCCGATGATAAAGCCGCGCTGTGCCGGCTCTCGCTTGTAATTAATCAGGCCGCGCGCGGCCCCGTCGTCACGGCCGCTCGTGATGTACGGGCTAGAGATAGCGGGGCGGGGGAGGAGACCAGGGCACAATGCCACCTGAGCTGAGCCCTCCCGCAGTTGGCCAGATACGAGGGCGCGCTCGTAATAGAGCTTGACGTATTATTGTGGCGCGCGCGCAATTAGAGCGAGCCAGCAGCTTCCTCCTACTGCCGCCTCTGGCCGAATGTGCCAGAGAGGACCTCGAGAGAGAGAGGCTCACTTGGAGGGAGCTCGGGATCCGCAAGCATCATCCGGCCCTATAGCGTGTCCGACGTGGATTATGGATTTCGAGCGCCGGATCGGACTTGGCTGTTACTACTTGCGCTTCAAATGGAATTTATACGTCGTTTGTTTAACTCGTGTGTCTTGCAGTCAGAGGATTTGCCTCTTCGTTTTTTTTTTAAGAATTTTCTTTTACGATAAGATGGGGGAGCGCTTCGAGCCTCGCGCACTTGGAATGACCTTATAAAATTAAAGGGAGAACGGGGAATATAGAGTTACATAACTTATATGACATCGTTAAATCTCGCCGGCGTTACTATAGTTTTCAAACATCGTAAACCAGGCTGGAATAAGTCAAGCGAACGGTAAATCATATCATTTGTTCCAAACAACTTATTCCCAGGTGGTTAAAGTTTGGGGGCAAATTAAGCTTATTAGCGGCCGGGAATTATTCATTTCGAACTTCGGGACGCGCACAAAGCCTCTCTGTCCCGTTCCATTAATGTAAGATTGTCTTAAGAGAAGAGCAAGAATTAAAAAAAAAGGTAAAAGATTTAAACTCCAAAAGAATAATAATCTTTCGTATCTATAGCGAAAGCTCTTTATGGCGAAAGCCTCATCCGTTACACAAAAGCTTCGTAATTGAAAAGAACAGGGGGGGAAAAAACGCGCGTCGGGATAAATTATGCACAGGCGAAATGGTCAACGCGCGAAATGAGAATTCAAAGCGTATACGTGCAATTACATGGCCGTGCGGGGTACTGCATTAGGAGAGCGTGTAGCTGTATGGGGGAATCGCGATAATTATTCGGCTCGCGTGCGCCTTCGGCATCCGCTGGCGAGGATGCTGCGCCTCGTTTGTCACGCGCTAACTGTATAACGGGCCGCACTGTGCTGCATCGATTTTCGATAATGCAATTTTTCTCGCTGATGTCCGGCTGTGGGTGTGTTTTTGCGCGATTAGCGAGTAATTTTCATTGAAAAATAGAGGAGGGGGGGTGTATAGGTAAAAATCGGTTGGAGGCGTGCTGATGAGAATCATTCTGCGGCGGCACAAAAATGCGTCTCGATATAGAAGAAGGAGAGGGAGGGAATCGGGTCTGGCAAAGGGGTGGAGGAAGCAATAACCGATATTAGCGGCGCTCCGGGGCAAATGGAGGGAGAGAAGAGCGAGGCGGGTATATAGTTGCGTCGTCGCGCGCGAGAATGAAGAGCGTACGTTTGAAGAATATCTCCGAGAGCGGCAGTAGAGAGCTGGGGGGTGGGGGGAGGCGTCGTCGCGTCGCACCGGCATCTAACGCCCGCTTTCCCTCCGCTGCGGCGGCGGTGGTCTACGGCGGCAAATGGAAAATTCTGGCGAGCCTCTTGCTGCAATATCGGCGGAAATCGAATCGCAAAACGGAGAAAATGACTGCACGCCGGGAGAAGCAGTTGTCGGGAAGGAAAGGGGCGCTCTTCCCGTGGGGGGCTTACTGGATGCCTGGCAGAGAGAGAGAGAGTGGATATATAGGGCTGGCGCGGCAGCAGCTGAGGGATGATGAGATAAAGGAGGCGGCGCGCATTCCTCCGTGGCTTAATCCCCTCGTGCCGAGTCTTGCGGACGAGGGAGGATGCAGTTCTCTCTCACTCTCTGCGCGCCTGACAATTCCAAACGTCCGTGTGCCGCTGTGCCACGCAGACGTGGAGGATATAGTGTACCTTGCTAACCCAGCATCACCGCATCGACCGACTCTCTCTCTCTTCCTTACCTCTCTCTCTCCGACGCGTCATTCTCGGCTTGACACTCCCCTTTCTCTTGGCTACCGCGACTTCTCTCTCTCCCCGTGCTATCTTTCTCGCTTCTGCTCGGGCGCGCCTAGCTTATGCTCTCTCGGCTTCTGATGCTCTCCTCAGCCTTTTATCTACCGCGAAAATTGACCTTCTACCTCGCTTTTCTTCCACCGTCTCTCTCTTTTTCTCTTTCTCGCGCGGCGTGAAAGTGGGGACAGTGGGGATCAGTGTCACTTGGAGAAACTTTATTCGGCAAGTTTCGATTTCGAGGATTGAAGATGCCCAAGCGGGCCTTCTTCGGCTTTTGAGATCCCAAAGACGATAGGGCCGAGAGCGGAAAATTTATGGGAGCTTTTTAAACGCGCCCTTCCCCAGCTGGCCGACGTGCTTTTCTTCTTTTTTTATTTCAACGGTTACTTACAAATTAATGATGCGACGATAACGAGTGTGTTTTTACTATACAATTCGAGTGTAAAATTTTAAATTCATTTTTTGTTTAATAATCCTCAAGTATAATCGAATTTCCGGGTATAATTTTTCAAATATTATTACCAACAAATCAATCGGAATTTATTCTCCCTGACGAGTTATAATAGATCGCTCGAGTCCGGGGGAGAGAGGCGCTCGCGCGCGCTTTAGCGTCAGCGTCAAAACCAATTTCGATTTCGCATCATAATTGCACGGCCAAACGACAGCTAATAAAAATTCGCGCGTCAGCGAATTCCTCGTTTATAATGCCCGGGGCGGAGAGAGGGCGTGTGTAAGCACGTCGAGAGAGAGAGAGAGAGAAGCGATGACGTTGACGAATTGATAATAAAGAAATTGAGCCTCTCCCTCCTACGCTCTACCCCCACCCCTATACGCGTATATATACTACGTCGCGAGGGGGAGGGGGGGAGCTCGTGTGAAATCGGGTTTTTCGCGCATGAAGCTTTGATGGCTGCGGGATTGAACTAGACGTCTGATTTATCCGATGCCAAATAAATGTTCATCCTTGAACAATTTTAACCGCTCTCGCCCCCCGCTTTTCTTTCCCGCTACCCTTACACCCCTTATTCCTCTTTTTTTTTTACGCGTCACTGAAAAGTTATAGCGAGATGCGAAGAAAGTGATGCGCGTACTTTATTACTACAACGGGGGTCTACTTTACTTTTGGCGCAATATGAATTCATTTCGCGTTGTTTGTACATAGCACACGTGCAAATGCCGATTTACTCTTCAATTATCTGTACGATGAAGCTCGTTAAATGAAATGAAAAAAAAAGAAAAAGATATATATAAATTTCCGTTGACGCGGACGGATCGTTAATGAGTATTCCTTTGTTAATGCGCATACATGATTGGCCCGGATACAACGGCAAACATGCATTTCAATTAAATTTGCGCGAATAAAAGGGGGGCCACGGGTTCAATTCAAATTGTCAATATACGCATTCGTAATTAAAATGTTATTTCAAGCCGGGGGGGGGGGGGGGCGCTGTAAAAAAACGGGAAAAATACGCGCTATATCGGGGTTGCGAGCAAAAACTGGGTGTGTATTTTGTAAATTATTTAAAGAGACGCGCAAATTTTCAAATTTTGAGTCGACATTATTTTCTCCGCCCCACCCATACTTGTAACAACGTTACCAATCTCGATTCCACGTCGAAAATCACTCCCGAATCTTCTTTATATTACACGCCGTGTTTCAACAAAATCGACTCTCCAGCTTTTTTAGGACCGAACGAGCGGGAGTAGTGGAAAACGAAGTCGAAAAAAGGCGGACACGGTAGAAAAGGGCAAAAAAAACAGGAGACGAAGAAGGGATAACAATGCAGAGGGTCCAAGTCGCCCGTTGGCCCGTGACCGAAATAACTTTTTCGCGCGATTTCTCCTGTTGCAGAGCTGAAGAGGACGGGGGGTCAACGACAAGGAGAGGCAGAGCGAGTCTTCCTATAGCCTTAAAGCCTCGCTAGGCAGTTCTCGAGATTTCGGAGGGGCTACTGCACGCGCGTTCGGAGAAAAAGCCCTTCGCTCCGGGCGCGCGCGGCTGCTGCTAAATTTAGCTCTTTAGTGTAACGACTTTATTCGCCCGGGCGTTCTGTCGATTTTCAGCGCAGTGAGGGCCTTTCTTCTTTATTCTCCCTCCGTATACGTACAGACCCTCTCTCTCTCTCTCTCTCTCTCTCTCTCGTTTTCGCCCATTGTGAGCTCGACCAAATTGCCGGCTGCTCGCACAGTCGAGGGCAAACGCAATAACGAAATTTTCATATTTCCTCTCTAAATACGCCCGGGCCCATCGTTCCACGTCCCATCCTTCCATCCTCTTTCTCTTTCTCGCGTCAACAAGCTCGAGATGAGTCGGTGTTTGCGCTCTACCCGGTCCGTCCGCGTAGGAAAAACAGACCAGCCGATGGAGGAGGAGGGGGGATGCGGAAGAGCCGGTCGTAGAGAGATAGGGCACGCCGTGCTCCGTGAGGTGAAGGGGAGTTAAGAGCCGCAAATTCACGGGAGAACGACCTTCGGCGCTGCCAATCTCGCGAGCCGCGTAAAAATTAAGGGCCTCGCCTCTTTGTTCCCCCGATGAACCGATATACGTCTGGCTCTATTACCGAGCACACACGTGCGTGCGTCGAAGCAACTCCGTGCCTATATCAGCGTCTCCCTCGCGAGCCAATTCGACCTGCTTTCGTGCCTCGAGCCCCTCGGCGCCATATTGAAAAATTTTTCTGCGGAAATTCCGAACGAAATCCTCCGGAAGTCAGGGGGGAGGATGGGGAGCACCGCGTGGCATGGCCTGCCGGTGGCTGACCGCACATTTTCTCCCTCTGCTGCTCCTAGCCCCCCGCGCCGCGCGTCCTCCATCATAAAATTCCAGCTGACCTATTTTCGCCTTCTCTTTTTCCGACCTATACCGTTGCCCCCTACCTCTCTCTCTCTCTGTTCTTTCTCCTCTTCTCGTTTTATTTTATTAATCGCAAGGTATTTTTCTCTGTTGCACAGGGATGCGAGGGAGGGGAAGAAGCGATGCGAAGCCACGAAGCCCACGCGCTCTCTCTCGCCGAACTTTATTATTGCGTCAAAAATATTTTCCTCGGTATTGATGAAAAGAAGAGAAGAAAAAAAAGGGAAGGGGGAGAAGAAAATGGTGCTAGGTGGTAGCGCGGGTACAGTGGGTAAGAAGGGGCGGGGGAGGAAGAAAGAATTTACGGGCCGCTATTGGAAATCGATCCCTGCGTGCGGGATAAGGGAATTCTCATCGGCCGGTGAGACGTGCTCCATGGGCTTTCATTAAGTGAGCTAAGAGCAGTATTTACGAGGAGCGCGGAGTAAATAAAGAGGAGGAGGGGGGAGGAGCTCGGGAGTAAAGCGCCACCGGGAGAACGGGAGAGTGAGAGGGAGAAAGAAAAAAAGTGCGAGGAGAGGTGTGGGAATAAAGGAGGGCAGGCTGGCGGGAGACCGAGAGAGGCGGGAATGTTATGCGCGAAAGTAAGGGGGTAGCAGGGAGAAGAGGGGAAAATCAGAAAGCGCCGCGAGAGACAAAAGGCGTGGGCCGCGGCGTTCATGCTGGTCTCGTGCGGCTTTTCCATCTGCTGGTTAATGGCCACGAGCCGCCCCGACCCTCCTCTTTAGCCGCTTAGGCAGGAAGTCGCCGGCTGCTCCGCGCGGCAGAAAGTTCCCATAAACTTCGATTAGCGCGAATGGATTTGCCGCCTCGATTCTCGCAACCTTTCTCTACCTCGCCTAACTCTCTCTCTCTCTCTCTCGCTCTTTTTTTTTTATTCCTCCTCGACGACGATGCCGGCGTCGCCCGTCTTCCGTAGAGTGGGAGAATGAATTTAAAGCTACACCCGGACTCTGCTTATTTGCGCTTATTTGGAGAATAATGCGAGCGCACCCGACAAAGATCGTACTGCGACGCCGAGACTCTTTTTTTTCTCCCCCCGACGACTTGCCTTCGAGAGTGAAAGCCGACGTTTTTTCTTCTTTTTTTATTGACGTCGTTATAGTTTCACGTTTGTTTTTTTTTGTCATTTATTTTATACGTGCTTGTTGAATTTGTCTCAATCATAACTTATTTGTCCATTAAACCGTATATTTTAAAGCCCATTGATTTGTCGATGTTCAAAAAACGAGGAGGCTTGACCCCCCCCGTAACATTCGAAATCAATAACTTTCGTTTCGCCGACGCCTTGTTTAAAAGATCGAGCTTAGCCTCTGGAAGTTAGTTTTTAAAGAGGCATACTCGCTCTTTCTCTCTCAATAGTGCAAGGAGTAGGAGGCAGTTTATATATACGGGGACAAAAATGCTTCGGGCGGAGAAGGCCTCTCTCTCTCTCTCGGCTCCTTAACAACTCCATCCATTACCGAAGTTTGTATCCAAAAGTATATAACTTTGCGCGAAAAGTTTTCGGTAAACTTCTATTCTGTGTATTTCTATTCTATTGAATACTCGGGAGTAAACCTTTATTAAGTGCACGGGATTAAGCTATTAGACGCAACGGCGTTGCTTGTACGCTTAAAAACTTGCGCCTCTCACCCCTTGCCGCGCTTTTATATGCAAAAATGAAGATTAACCGATAATTAAAGCTCGTTGCAAAAATCGAGTTTGCCTCCTCACTCTCGTAAACTTTTGCGCTCTCTCGGCCGCGCGCAAACTTAAATTTCGCAACCGAGATATAATTGAAAACCTTGGGCAAAAATGAGAGAAAAGCAGTTTGCAGCTCGATGTAACTTTTGATTTACGTTTACTCGGGTTTAATGCGCCGCGTAGTAAATAGCAATTCTTTTTTTCTGCTTCTTCGTCGTATACATATACTTTTATCAAACGAAAATTCTCTTCTACCGCGTGTAAACAAAATTTTGCATCAAAACCCCCCGCGTTTCCTGCTGCGTATACCGTTAATCTCGGCAAACGCCTAATCGGATTCGACAGTCGCACCCGGTCGTGAATAATACAGTCGCTATAGTGTATTTCCCAAAGCTTTATCCGAAATCATCGGGCGATAAGGGGTGCGCAGCGGGGGCGGGGGGGATTTAAACGAATTTAGCCAAGGAAATTAAATGAAACGCGCATTATCTATTCATCGAGTCAACGACGGACGATAGATGGGCGTCGGCGGGTCGGTCATGCTGTACATATAGTCTGCCAGCACGTCTCTGCGGCTGGCTCGACACGCCCTTCGGCAAGCGCGCAGAGGGATCTAAACACCGAGCGAGAGCTGTCCCCCGCTTCACTAATGCACGAGAGTATTACCGATGTAAATTGTTTGTAAACTACCGGGCCGTGTGCGCGGCCCAAGCTGTGCCGGTCTTACGTCTTTGAGCAAGCTCGAAAGACGTCTTCGTTATACCCCCCCGATTGCGTCGGCGCGCATATAACGAGAAAAGGAGAGGGCTAGCTTGCGGCTCGAGGAGAGTTGGCTCGACGCATTAATCGAGGAGATTAACTCGGCTAGAGTGGAGGGATTACCGCAAGGAGGGCTTGTGTGTGTAGGAGAGCGCTCGGAAAGAAAGTTAGCCTCGAGCCGATGGGGAGGTCCGTTGACCTTATTGGGCGACGAACTTCCGGCGCTTGTGCTTATACTCTCCTACGAGGATCCAGTGTGTTGCCAAAGACTCGACGTTACTCTCTCACCTACTCTCAGTTCTATAGCTGGCTTCCATATGCTCTCCCAGCTTCTTGATGGACTTCCGTCAAAGTCTGTCCCCTCTTGGGCTGAGTACAGCTCTGTGGACGCGTTTCCAAGTGGCGAACTTGGATTACGTGACTTTATTTGCGGATGAAAAGGGGATATACATAAATTGCCCCCGAGAGTGCTGATCGACACATTTTTCTTTGGCTTTCGCTTTTTCGTTGCAAAAACATTCTCCTTTTTTTTTACTTTTTCTTTCTTCTTCCTTTTTTCTATTTTCTTGGACTACTACTCTCGCTCATTTAGTCTTAAAAAAAGCTAGTAAGTTGATTTTTGAAGGTAGTCATTTCCTTGATCCATTACTCTACATTCGCTAATGACAGCTCGTTAGCGTCCGATAAAAGAAAGTGACAGAAGCGTCTAAAATTCATCTTGCCTAGTCTAATCGTCTATTTGTCAATAAAGTAGTCGTTTGGAAGAAAAACACCAGATCACATCCTCCCCTTTTCTAAGAAAACATGGCTTTTCTCAGTCTTAAAATTTCTAAAATACACAAATTAATAAAATAACCCACAACACTATTTGCATTCCCTCCAATAAAGATCCAGAAAATCAGTCCAACATCGTGACCATAGCGTTAACCTCGATGTTCATTGCCACAAGGCACACTACTGCAGCCACAGGGGGGTATGGGATACACGCGTAGAGATAACGTAGCCGAGAGTGAAAATTCCCAGTGGTGATTTTTTCCCCGCTGGCTCTCGGCCGTATCAGCATACAGACTCTCCCCCTCGCTCGTATAGAGAGCACAGCGCCTGTGTGTGTCGCGTCTTATCGTCCATCTCGAGCCTTATCTAACCGCGGTGTGCTCCGAACGCGCTGAATTAGCATAAGACCAGGTGGTCCCCTCTCTCTCTCACCAGTATCGTTTCACATGGGCAAGGGGCGAGCACTCGAGACCATTACGAGGCAGCTCTCGCGCACACAATGCCGAGCTGCTGCTGCTGCATCGATTGGATCCGATCAGCAGCCACCCTTGCCAGTTTTATCGTCCTCCCCTACGTTGAAGGTAGAAGGGCTTTCGAGAGGGCCCGTATCGCTCTCTTCCTCGAGACTCGCTCGAAAGACAGCTACACACGCACATGTCCAAGCACGCAGCTTGGCTTAACTGCGTCCTTTTGTCAAGGCGCGCTGCCGTGACACCTACAGGGCTATACGATCCCTCGCACTTGACATTCGGTATGGACTCATATGCCTTCTCGGATAAGCAGATTGCACTTTACCGGACCTTTCGTTTACCTTAAGACTATCGGCCGAAAAAAGAGAGCCATCGATATAGCGGAAACGATAGTTTTCGTCTCGTTCAGGCAGTATGGATAATAGAATCGGTCATCCCAACATCTTTGTGGGGAAATAAATCTGATAAATATGAAAGATGAGAAAGGAGCGAATGCAAAAGTGTTTGAGTGTATATACATTGATGACACTGCAGATCGAGAAATTGAATGGAGAAAGAAGCAGAGGAAAAATAAAAAAAAAAGTATATTGCTGTAACCGTATAAAAGAGTATTACTTGGAGCTGTGTAGCGAGCGCAGAGAGCAAAGAGCCAAGCAAGCTTGTATACGCGCATTGTGCGAGTGCCAACGGAAAGAAAGACAGATATATAGCGAGAGAGGAAGAGAGAGAAGCTGCGGAGTCAGAGATGAAAACCGTCTTGATCGTTTTAAGCGTAGCGCGACTTAACAACGTTTCCCTCTCGTCTTTGTTTTATGTACTTTACCTTAACCCCCCACGCCCACCGTCCCTTACCGTCGCTCGTGCTATCTCTATCTCTATATCTTTATCTATCTCTTTCAGTCTTTTCCAGCGAGTCGCTCAGAGATGGTATACGTGATATAAAGCCCCAGACCGTTATGAGAAATCTTGATGTCGGTACTTCATAACTTGCGAAACGGATATATGGGGGTAAGGGGAAGGATGCTGGCAAGCTCACTCGGCAAGCGCGCTCGGTTTGATGCTATCTGTTTGTAAGGAACTCAACTGCTCGTGTAATAATTCAATCCTCCGCCACCCACTCCCCCTCTTTTACGGGGAAGCCGACTTAATAAGGTCACTGGATTAAAGCGTCAATGTTGCTTGGGAAAACTAGCTTTCAGTTGCGCCATTCAAATGATAACTCTTTAATCCCATAGCTGCTACGCTCCGCCCCTCCTCTTCCACGGTGCCCCCTCTCATCCCCATCACCGCTGCCCGACGAGTTATTCAAACAGTTCTCCATTAGACCAACAAAACTTGGGCAACTATATATACAGCATTCGTTGGGAATATAAATATAATAGCTGACTATTACATAACGTTTTGCCAGCGTCAACAGTTTGCAATTATGCAAGAGTGCGGGGTCAAGAGAGAAACGCTGTATAGCGGCGGCAGCCACGTTGGCATGACGTAATTACAATGCAATTTTCAATTAATTCAACAAAATACGCAATCAGCCAGGCGCTCTCTGTGTGCGCGCGCGCGCGAGCGAGCGCGGTGCTCGCAATTTCTCGGGGAAGCCCCGCGCTCATTAATCAAAGCAATAGATTATACAGGTATACGCGCGGGGCCGCGCTTGAAATTGCGATATCGCTTGGAAATCGCCCCCGGGCCCGCCGACACACTGCTATAGCCTCTCTCGGAATGGGGCAGAAAAGCGTTTGGAAAAATAATTGTGAGAGCTAGGTACGCGCGCTCTATTTTGTTTCCCCAGCGCCGCTCGTTCGTTTTTCTTTTTTTTTTTTTGGTCCCCCTTTCTTCGCCTCTCCTTCCACTATTCGTTGTCGTCGTCTACTGCGCCTGCATAAAACCGGTGTACCCGGGTCTAGAGCGCGAGGGTGAGCCAGCGGCTTCTAATTTCGTTGCGTCACGGGCGTTAATCGCGACTTGTTAATTGCTCTTGATTGTCGAGCTCGCGAAAGTTTAGGGCGACGGGGAGAGAGCCTAGGTGTAGTAGTAGTAGAGAAGGATAAACGCTGAGAGGAGAGAGAGAGAGAGAGTAGGGCTAGGGATAATCGTGGAATGCCGCTGGAGTTCGTAATGGAGTCTGGCCACTGCATTGTTCATTCATTAAGCGACGGCTCTCCATTTTTAATTAACGCAACGACGATTGTTGGGGAATAGAGCTTGTTCCGTCGCCGCCGACTCTCTTTCTCGCTCCCTTTCGCCCGGTTTAAACGGATATTACGCCGTCGTTTTGTGATTTCATATAGCGTCTACAACGTTGAACCGTATAGACCTTGATTTTCTATTCGATGTATATACCTGGGTCTACGGGGTGAGAGCGTTAAATAGGCTTTTCGAAGGCAAAGAGCTTTAAACGTCTCGCGCTATCTCGCTTGCAGTGCGCGAATGTCCTTTCGGCTTTATACGGGCCCAGGCGTAATTACTTCTCGAGAGTGATAAACGTTTTTCGTCGGCTCAAGTTCCTAAGGGGAGCTTCGCAGGCTACTCCCCTTCGATATTACGCAGCCTCTTGAGGTCTCTCTCGCCGTATCGCCCGTGAGCTGCTGCGTAATGACATGCACGCGCGCGGGCCAGTCTCTCGCGTCCAACTTTTTTCCACGGCTGCGTACATATGCGCCGGGAAAAGTTTTACCAAGGGTAGATCGGCATGGCTAGTCTGTACAGACTTTCGGTAAACAGCCGAGCGAGAGAGCTTTACTCCCCCTCTATACGTATGCGTTGGGTTTGCTGTGTGTAAGGGGGATTGAAATCTTCGACTCGCTCGATTCGCGACTTTTGTTTATCAATATGGACGAACTTTTGGAATGTAATAAATACGTGAGACCTTTTCCCGCTGGCAGAGTGACAATGATGCGCGAAACCACGTAATAAATATTCTTGCGGATTACCGTGTGTTACGGCTTCTCTGTTCTACGGATATGCAAATACTTTTGTGGCTGTACACAAATGTTAAATAGAAGAGCATAAAATATTAGGACGCGATATTACGACGCATTATTCCAAGTATAGTAACAGGTTTGTCAATAGGAATTCGTCGGAATGGCAGTCGGCGTAATTTTCGAAGCGCGTCGCAGCAGCAGCAGTACCGCAGAGGCGCGTCCAGTGGATGTTAGGCCACCCGGTAGAGATAGAGGGGGGGGGGCAAAAGGAAAGGGGGGGTGGCAGCGTGACCCGATTCCCTCGGTTTCCAGCGCCCGGAACACGCGCGCCAATGCCCGAATCGCCAATAAAGCAGGAGGACGAGGAGGAGGAGGGCAGCGAGTATGCATGTGTATCGAGTGCGCGCATCTCTCGCGCGGGCTGGATCGAGGAGGAGCGACGGCGGCGCAGCCGGCCGGGACGACTGGCTGCGTTAATTCCAGCCAACCTGATTAATCGGAAACAGGGACTATCGTGCAAATAGGCGCGAGATAACACGGAGCTAGCCGACCCCCCCTCTCACCGGCTCCGTTCCTCCTACGGCCCCGTCCACGGCCGACCCACAACTGTACCGCTCGATCGAGCTCTCTCGCTATTCCCTCGCTCCTCCCGCCCCTTCTCTGGTTACCCTCCCTCTCTTCCCCTTCCCCCCCCCATAACCCCACAATGTACACAAGCGCCCGTGGATTTAAGTGCGCGCGTCCGACTGTCCGAATTCGGGGCCCCGCAAGTGCAAGCACGGGGCTCCAGGCCATTATAGGACCGCGTTCGCGGTTCGATTTAATTACGCGCTCGATCGGACGCGCGACCCCTTCAATCCCCCCTGTTACTTTCGTGCTCGAACGATTCGGGTGTATTTGGACTTTTGTCGGGCGGCCTCACGGCCAGAGAAGAGACCCTCGCCAAGCAAATGGGATTCGAGAGCTGTCCTTCTCGGGAAATCGACGTCTGACCGTAACCGGCTTTTTCTACTCCGCGCGCACTGATGCCTCTTTACGCGTGCTGATTCCGTTCGTACGTTATCAAGCGAGAAAGAAACGGCGATTTTATATGACGACGAGGAATCGAAGTAAATGTAGTCGACAATGCGTTTATATAATAATGGAAAAAAATAACGACCGTGCCGTGATTTTTTTCTATATACGCGTAAGCGCGCTGATAGCGGCTTAAAATTGGGGCTGTTAAAAATTTACGACACTCGCGAGCCGTATGTTTATCGTGCGTGCTTTATTGTATTTTATCTTTTTTAAATTACACAAAAAATCGGACGATTTCAATTGTAAATAAGCGCGGCGTTATTTTTTTTTTATATCAGAACAACAAGATAAGAGCGTAAAAAGCCGTAACAGCTTTTCGGAAACAAAATAACTTTTGCACAATGCGTAGATTAGCCCAACGCGCAAAGTAAACAGGCGCAGAGCCAGGGTAGCTTATAATATTATTTTGGAATTTAACCATCGCGCGTCTATATAAGCGCATAAACAGAGAGACAGAGAGAAAGCCGGCTTTATGGGAGTCTCCGAATCACTTTGGTTTACGAGCATCTAGCGGAGCAGAACTAGCTTTCATTACTCATAAATAAAATTCGCTCAGACGCAGGCGGTTCAGAGAGCTCGGCCGGGCTCAACGAAATTATATAACCTCGCCCGTAACTCAGACGTGCAAATTTCAATTTGAGTGACGCTGGCACGAGAGCCGAGGCCGCCCCGCCGTAAAACAGAAAGTTACCTCCCGGGCGCAGAAAAAAAAAAATAAGAGCAACGACGAAAATCGGAGGCGAAAAACAGCGTACAGTTGGGCGCGCAAAAAAAATTCCACGGGACACCTATACGCTCTCTCTCCCATCCAGGGCCTCGTTTTCCCCCCTTAATGGATTTTCGCATCCAGCTGAGTTATTCTCCAGCTAAGATTTTCTCCCCGAGCCTCTGCCACGAAAATTCAATAAGTCCCGGACGAGGAAGAGACGGAAGAAGAAAAAGTTGCCGGGGCGAAAGTTGGAGAGCGGACATCTGTTTAACTTTAACAGCCGTGACGCGCGAGAGCAACGTCGGCATATCGGAGGAGGCCCAGCTGGGCGTGTATCTCTCCCTGTCGCGCTCTGCCGAACGAACACGCGCACGTGCTGGAGGGTGAGGCTGGCGCGTTTCGCCGAGAATTATTATCATCGCGCGTAATGGCCGGCCTAATGAGAAGTGACGCCGTCGGATCGCGACGCGGATATATACAGCCGGGCGCCGCCGCGACTCTCCGGGCGAGCTTCCCCCTCCTCCGATAACACGGTTTCTCTTCGCGCGAGCACGCAGCGGACACGACGTGCAGCCGGACGGATGAATGGATAGATCGAGGTCGCCGCTGAAATTATTCGAACCGACGGCCTGGCCATCTCCCCCCCCCCCCCCCCCCTCGGGGGACGTCTCGATTCTCTGGGCCGAGATTTTCGAAAATTAAGCGCCCTACCCTGCACTCCGGAGCCGCGGGCGAGGCTTTAATTATGGAGTAATGGCGACCCGAAGTGTTTTGATTAACGCGGAGTGGCTGCTGCTGCCGGTGTGCTGCTACTGCTGCAGTTGTTACGATTACGCGAATTGGCCTGAGAGCTGCCTGAAATTGCCTCGGGCTGTTATCTGACGAGCTAGGACCGGATTTTTGGAAATCTAAACGGATCTCGAAATGCAATTATCGCAGACGACGTTTTGATGGACTGAGACGCGCACGTTTATGCATATAACTTTGATAGTATATACGTGTTCTGAGATTATTTGTTGCTAATGGCTTTGCGTTGTTGTTTTAAAAGCTTTTTGTTTCAACAGAACTGTGCTATTGGAATTTTCGAACATCAAAAAAAAAAAAAAAAAAAAACGAACCGAATTTAATTACACATTTATACCGATGATAACTTTTGTTCCCGTACTTTTCTATAATCCATTATTGAGAATTCAGGTGTGCCCTTCGTTCTCCTCATTTTCTAAACTCAAATGTACAACGCGCGCCTGCCTACTTTTATTAAAAAAGTATGTTAATGCCTTTACACGCAGCGAAAAATATTAATGTCGGAGTGTTAAGGCTCTATGCACTTGGAATTTCAAAGAAAGTTTAAAAGTTTCGTACGTGAAAATCGTAGATTAAAACTTTTTGAAAAGGAGGCAAAGCTCGCGCGTCATCCGATACTCTCTTTCTCCTAAGCCTTACTTTAATAAATTAACATTCTTTAATTCTTTCTGCTCTGCGGCCGCAGAAGATACGATACGTGTCCGCCTGTTATACTAAACCAAGTTAAAATGAATGCATAAGTTTTTATCTTTTAATTCGAAAACCCGGCCCAAAGTTTTCGCTTGAAAACTTGAATAAGACAAAATAACCGAGCGTGTATGCCTCTCTGACGTTATCTTAATTCGTCACGTTTTTTTTCCCCCTGCGCATGCTTTTTTTCTCATCCAGCTCATTCATTTCCATATATACGCAAACACACAGCACAGCACACACAGGCGGAAATCAACAATATTTCAAATCCACCTCTCGACCTCTCGACAAAAACAAAAGTCCTTTAACCCAGAAAAACGGTGGAAAAAACAAAAAAAAAATGAGAAAAAAAATTGCATAGCATGCACTTCATAAAAAATCCAGCAACGACGCAACATCCCAGCGCAGCAGGAAAATTTTAATTATCCCTCAGAGCCGGGCTTCCTAGCCAACTTACGAAACAAGACGGGAGCGGAGAGCCGAGAGAAAAAAGAATCCGTCGGACAAAGAGTCCTTTAAGGATCTCCGGGGCCGAGAGAGAGAGAGAGATAGAGAGAGCTCCGAAAGCCTTTTACCGTTCATTTCGCGCGCGACCGCAGCAGCCGACTTTCCCGGGCGCGTATTCGCGAACGAGCAAGGAGAGCGTCGGCAAGGAATTACCCCTCGCCAAACCCTTTTCCCCTTCCGGCCCACCCCTAACCCGGTAGCGCTGCCATCTCGGTGCAAATGTCTCGCTCCCCAAGTTGCTCTTCTCTCGGGGACGCTGACAGACGCGGCCGGGAAATGCGAAATGAGACGAGCCAGACACGCGTCATTTCGTTCTCTCATTGCTCTTCCTCCTGGCGTTCTCTGCTCTAGCGACGATCTTGCTTCATCTCGCGCTCGATTTGACCCGCGACTCGTGTGGTAATAAGAACGAAAGAAGCCCACCGCCGCCGTCGGTCTGACGCTAGCTGGTGCCCAGGTGATACGTGACGTTGACGTAGGGAAAGGTATCGTTCTCCCCCCTCTACCCGGCTCTTTTCCCTCGGCTTTATTGGCTGCGGAGATTGTTTTTCTCGATTGGATTACGTTTAATTGAGTTCCCTGTCGATTCGAAAGTTCCATCCCTCTCTCTGTCTCTCTCTTCATATATGGACTGCATGTGAATTTAAAGTTAATGCATACTCACGGGAAAATTGGTCTTTTTTTCTCCGTCTAGCTGATTTTATTTACCTAATGATACTTGATGAAAAACGCATTCAATGCGAAGTACAGTTGTAATTGGACGCCCGGGCGATTTTTAAATGGCGCGCGTTTATTCTATTTTGAATAGACGGAACAATGCAGTTTTACGTAATCTATTCATCCAATATTTTCTTTTATCTTCATAAAGAAACTTCTTTCTCTTTGTTTCTTTGACAAAGCCGTACACATTCGCCGTATGCGGTGTATTTTAAAAGAGAGAAAACAACGTCAAGCCCAAACCCGTTATCCTCAACACCTACACAAAACCAACAAAACCCAAAACAGCGTACGCGCGTAATTTTAGTTGTTTTTTCACCTCCGAAAAAAGAACAAAATAATATTCATCAAGGTATAATCGTAAAAAGGGGCGGGCGTATGCAGAGGACAACCTCCCCGTGATCCAGGGCAAATTGAAAATGGACTCTCTCGCTCTCTCGCGGCATTCCGGAGTCCATTCTGGAAATTAGTTGTCGCGCGCCGAAAATTAAATGGAAAATGCAAATGGTTGCAAAGAGAGAGAGAGAGAGTATACAGGTAGAAGCGCGTATATAGGGGAGGATAGGGTCGCGGCTGTGTCGACGCGCACGCAATCGGCTGCTCGAATTATCGATTGACCGACCGACCGACCAACCTGACGCCCCACCCCCCATCCTCGCTCTATCTCTCTCTTACACCCGCACACACGTACACGCTTGCGTCGAGATAATAATTATTATCGGAGGAAGCGTCGCTCGCTGCGAATATCGAATATGCATGCGGACGGCAAATACAGGCACCTGCAGTTGGGGGGGGGGGATTACGTGTGCGCGTGTATAAATCGCCGGGGCGGGATACAAGATTAAGAGACGACGTGACGCGGAAAATTACAAGAAGATTAAATAATCCGACGAAAATGAGGTCGCGCGCAATCAAAGGACCTCCGAGTTCCACACGCGCTATATTATTGCGTAGTTAGCTATAGTATTTAGACAGAGTAGTGAACTAGTCTCATCCGTGGACAAGGTTTTTGCACGTCGGAGGAGCTTAAGTAGCGGAGAAAATGATGAATGCATTTCGGACCGTGTCGCGTTTTAATAGTTTCCGGGTCTCTCCTTCCTGAGAAAAAATAAAAAGAGAGCAGATGAATAAAGGGCGATTTAATTAAACAGCGACATCTGCGTCGATTTAGCAGCGGCAATAGATAAATTTCAACGGGATTCGGTAGAATAGCCACGCGAATTCAGTGTGCACGCGCGCATAAGCATAAACGTACGTACAGGAGTCGGTTTAATTAAAATGATAATAGAGGTGGCGCCCGGGCTCTATCTCCATCGCGATTTTAAATCGAAAAAAAAAGAAGAAACAGGAAGACAAAATCAATACGGCAATCGAGTTTGATCTCTACTACGTGTACAATACGACGATGGCGGAGGTATAAGCGTATACGTGTGCAGGAGGAAACAAAAGTGAAGGGTGTGCAAGAGAGAAAGAGATATATGTGAAAGGGGCGG
Organism: Anagyrus pseudococci; assembly: GCA_030522585.1. Classification (NCBI taxonomy): domain Eukaryota; kingdom Metazoa; phylum Arthropoda; class Insecta; order Hymenoptera; family Encyrtidae; genus Anagyrus; species Anagyrus pseudococci. The sequence continues at coordinate 47,279 of JAPYYQ010001250.1, forward strand.
GGGAAGAGGCTCTCTTGCCTCGGCAGGATTTAATCTCCCCCGAACAACACTTGTCTCGGCGGAGCAAAGTGCAAAAGCCCCTCGGTTCATCCTACCGCACATCTGCAGAATCTATATGCATACACACGGGCTCGAGAGAGAGAGAGAGAGAGAGAGAGAGAGAGAGAGAGAGAGAGAGAGAGAGAGAGAGGGAGAGAGAGAGAGAGAGAGCTAGACGGAGAGGGCGAACGAGGGAAATGGGAATGCACGGCGGAGAGGGAGAGTGGATATTGATTGGTAGAGGTGGACTTGACAGGGGACCACGTTGCGCCTACCTGCGATCTATAAACAGCCGGGATGCGACCGATGCTCTTGCTCCCTCTCTCTCGGTCTTAGTGAGTCTAACTATATTAATGGGACATCGACCTCAAAAAGGCATATCCGGTGCAGGGCTGAGAGAGAGAGAGAGAGAGAGAGAGAGGTGGACGAGGGGGTCCCGACCGCAAAAGGACGCGGCAAATGCGGGCTCTAGGTCTGTGCGAATGGAGAACTACTGCTGCTGCTGCTTGATCTCCGCGTTTTATATTTCAAAGTGAAATCGATTGTAGGAGCAGCGGCCGCCCCGACAAAGCAATCTCATCGTACTCTCTCTCTCTCTCTCTCTCTCTCTCTCTCTCTCTCTTTCTCTCGATCCGTGTACAGGTTGTGCCATTGACGGGGAAAAGAAAGCAAATCGAGGGGGGTGGGGGCTGTATCGAAGACGGGGCTGATTACGATAGCTCGTATAGGATATGCCTAGCCTCTGTGTGTAGACGTATACACATGGAAATCGATGCTCCCCAGCTCGTATAGCCGTGATTAATCACCGTTGGAGAAGAACGAGCGAGCAAGAGAGCGAGAGAGGCCGAGGCAGAAAGTTGAGCGCATCAAAAATCGAGTTGCAACAACGAGATGAACGCGCCGCGCACCACACGTTCATGTGCGGTGGACTGGCTATGTGCGCGCTGCGGTGATTCATCGGAGTTGCGCACACGTGCGCATTGTTTCCTCTTCCACCTTTTTGTCCATATCGTAACGCCGCTCGCTCAATAGCCCGACGAATCCATTTTCCTCGCTTTGGGGATTACGCGCACACGCGCTCGCGAGTTTTAGCCCTGATGAATGCTCTCTGGGCTCTTTTTTTCTTTCGAAAAAGGAAGGGAGTGATAAGGGGTAAGCGACCTTGCGTTTGAAGCGCCGGCGAAAACTTTTTGGGTTTCATTAGAGCGAACGGGTAATTTCGCGTCTGGCGCACGATTTTCCAGCGGCGGAGCGTTATAAGCTGGGTCTGACCATATCGTGGACGTTCCACTTGAAGCGAACGGGAGAGAAAAAAGAGCCGGGTTTTTGTTTTTTGTGCTGCAGGGGTAGTATCGGCTCTGTGCAGTCATATCAGCCATAGGGAGAGGCTCCAATTAATGGGGGAGGGCATCGATCCTTTTTTTGAAGGCAAGCCTATACACGTGAGAGATATGGGTGTAGGTAAACGTGCGAGGGCTCTTAAAATAATGATTCGCCCGGGAACGGCTCGACTGGTTATCGGCTTGCTTTGGCGAATTACACAGCCATGTATGTATGTGGCGCGCTTTTTACTTTTCGTTCCACGTTTCGAATCTTTTTTTTTTTGTTCTTCTGTTTATTTCTTTCTTTTATGCGATTCGGCAGATTAAATTAATGGCGTTGCGCGTTGTATGCATACACGCCGATTTCTTTTTTTTCCAAGAGTTTTTTTTCGCTGATATCAAAGAACCGGGAAGTAATTTCGCGGAAAACGTGCGCCCTGCAAAATTCGATATATCAATTTTCCCTAATAAATACCGCATTGTGTATTCGCAATAGTTCGTTTGATTTTGTAAAAAGGTGCATTAAAACCGAGAAAAGCATAACAAAATCGTGGATGGCGCAGGAAAAAAAGAGGTTTAATTATCAAGCCGCAATTACGCAATGGCGCAATTATCGAGGCCGCATATAAATTCGAAATTCCAACGCGGAAATTTGCATAATGCAGCCGGACTTTATATAAGGCTTCGATATTACGATGCGCCGTTACGTAACGTTGCGCGCGCGCCTCTGTCCCCAGCGCCGGATAATTGCCTTCGTAATTCGAGCATATTCGGGGAATAATTTCGCCCGCGCGCGCGCGCGCGCTTGTGGTATTTCGGTTATAACAAATTGAAGCGGAGCCTGCCGCGATAAAATATTTCCAAAAATTCCAATAAATCCCGCCACCTGCCTGGCCACAAATAGAGCCAGGATAAGGAGTGGGGGTGTCATTTAAAGTACGACTGCACGCCTGACGACGCATATATCGTACATATACTTTGTACGCGCGGCAGAAGTTTGCCGCTCACGCGTAATGCACACACACGCACGCACCTCTTCCTCCTCGCGTAACCTCATCTTCCTTCCTATCGTTCTCTCCCTCGTCGCTTTCTCTCTCTACGTTGGTAGCCCGTCCCTTTTAGGCGTGTCCGTGACAGTGCAGCGCGCCGCTTCCGTAAGCTGTCAGGCATATTAATAACGTATTATCAGCTTTGTGTTCCCGGCTCTTTCTACCAGACCCCCCCCCCCCCTTTCATCTTTACACCCTCCTACCTTCCTCCCTCTCCCTCACTGTTTCTCTCGCGGAGATTGCCGCTGACACCGGCAGGCTATAGCGAGTTCCACAGCAATTTCTCATGCGAGCGCTCTCCGGCAACGAAGATGTCACTAGGTTGATAAGGCAAATACTCGAGTTTCAGAACGGAATATTGCGCGCGCGCGGGGCCTTTAACAAAGGGAACGCGAGAGAGAGAGAGACTTGGATTATTTTGTCTATATGCTGTGAGAGAAAGCAGTTCCACTACTGGATACACACACCTTGTAGCTTCTTATTCTGTCGAGATTTACTCTCTGTCTCTCTTTCTCGCACTCGGTTTAATGAGCCGAGAAATAGGAAAAGAAGCTCGTGTGCGCAGTGGCTTTCATTAAACGCCCCGTGTGCTCTGTCTCTCTCTCTAGCGAGGAGGCCTGCGCGTGAAATGCCTTTGTTCGCGTTTAATAAAACGAGCCCTTTAACGATATACACATCCAAGGGAGCTCCGCGTTTACCGAAGATTACGCCTGCTCTCTCGCGTATACCTTTACTGCGCTGATTTTCATAATCCCCCTCGCAATTGCATTTAAGAAGTTGTTCCAGCACTGAGCAGTCTATTTTTGCGCAGCAAACGATGGAGCGTGTGTGCGGAGATAAATCTCGCGATGTATTAGGAACTTTCGAGTTTGATTTTTGAAAAGCTCTCGTGTTTTGAAAATATAGCGCGATTAATTGACGCGTTTTCGGTATGCAAGACACTTTGCATTGTTCAACTTGATTAATTATTATTGTTATTGTTTGTTATAAATTGCGCGAGAGCTTATAACAAACGACTTCTCGTACGGTGTTTTCCTCTAATTTTCATCCTAGTCTAGCGAGCGAGCTCCTAAGACAGGCCCCGTATATGCCTGAGAAACTTAATAAGCCACGCCTCATTAGTATCCCAAGCCGAAGCGTCGTTTATTAGAAAATATTATTCCCTCTCGTTTATTATTCTCTACAAAATTTCGAGGCGCACTCGTGGCGAATGCACCTCGTTCTTATTTACCCCGACGACAAGAAAAAAAGGGTACACGTGAGAGTCACAAAAAATTATTACTTCAATTTCAGGGAAACGAGTCGTTATATCCCGGCTGTATTTCGCAGGCACAAAAGTGAGGGAGGGGGACTGTGAAGAGGAGGAGAAGTAGTCATACAGTGCCTCCTAAAGCCCCGTATATCGGATTCGCGAGTGCAAATTTCTTCCGAGGCCGGCGGAAGCCAAGACCGAAAAAGGTCGGGCTACCGGGGGGTTGCCGAGGGATGGGGGGGGGGTCTAGAAAAGGAGAAGGCAACGGCCGAGAAAAAAGAGAAGCAAAGAAGTTAGAAGGAGGCTGCTAGTGGAAGGCCCCTTTCCGAGTCATTGAATTTCATTGTTGTCGCGCTGGCTCGGGAGCGGGGGGGGGGGAGGCTGGTGCTGCTGGAAGAGGGAAACTCGCGTCCTCCTCGCTTATACACAAAGCGCTGCCGGGAGAAGAAGCAGAGAGACGACGACGACGACTAGGAGGACGAGAAGGACGGGGACGTCGAGGGTAGAGCGAGGCGCGGAACAGCATAGTGCCGCTGGCGCCTGCAGTAGCGCCGCCGGCAGCAGCAGCAGCAGCAGCTCTCTCTCGCTCTCGCGTATAAGGCTCTTGTCGGATTAAGCGAACTCGTGCTCTTCGGGACATTCAAGTGGAAAACGCGATCTCGTATAAACCGCCCCCGACTTGATTCCTCCCTCTACGCCTATGCCCTACCTCATCTCTTTCTTTCACGCACACACAGCCTAACCCTCTCTCACTCGCTCTTTCTCTCTTGTAGTGCGGCAAAACTTGCCGCTAAAGCGCATAGCGGCGCCTGCGAACACGTATAGAAACAGAGAGTGAGAGAGAAGCGTGCACCAGGTGGCGAAACTAAATTTAAACCCGGCGCCAGAATTCCCGCCCTCTCTCTCTCTCTCTCCCGAGCCGCAATCAGGGCTAACGGAATTAGTATCGAATCGCGGCTATGCAGCACAATGCGCGCACTCAACTCTCGGCCTCTCCCCGCAGTGCGAGTAGTACAACAGAGCTAGCCCGTCCATACTTCCATCCTGCGTGCTCCGGAGCTCGCGTCCTATGGCTTGCTGCCTCGTGGGCCTCGTAAAGAAAATGCAGCGGCGGATGGGCTGGGACGTATTGAAATGAACGAGCGCCTCCGCCGCGCGCGCGCGCACGTCTGGGAAAAGAGCCTCAATGAAGATGCACGCGCGTAAGCTTCTTCCCCTTCCCACCACCCCCCCCTCTACCTTCCTTTTTCCATTCTTTTTTTTTCCTTTTTTAAGCGGAATACTGGTTCATTGAAATGGAAGCAGCACCTGCTGAACAGGCGGGGCTGGCTTTGTTCGCGCTGTGATAACTCTCTATCCCATCGTTGTAACTATCGCTCACTCTCGTTAAAGTGTCATCGTATCATTTCATCAGCGAACTGCATGTACGCGTATTCCGATTCGAAAATCGATGATCATTCCAGAGCTATGGGATAAAAGCAATTTTTGAATCCAGCCTCACGCTCCCGGGAGCAGACTCTCGGGCCCACACCATCGCCAGCCACGCGCACACACACACATGCTACTGTCTACTTGAATAGGCACTTTTCACTTTAATTGCCGTATTCGCGGGATCGCAGAAACGATGATGGCGGTGGAGAGAGAGAGGCTGATAAAGAGAGCAGGGTGGAGAGCGAGTATACAATTCGACAATTAAATCCGTATTGACTCGGCCGTCCCGATGAGAGAGCGGGAGAGGATGAAAACACGTACGCGCGCACATAGACACGCGCGTTTGTTGGCGCGCACAATAGGCTAGTGCTCGCGGAAAATTAATCACTCTTCGGCCGAGTGAATGCCGCGCGTAGTTAAAAAAAAAAAAAAGAAAACGAGCAGCAGAGCTAGGGGGGTGCTACGAGGTGGAGTGTAAGAGAGAATCGTTGCGGGAAGCGCTAGGTGAAGAGCCGACCAAATACGCGCGTCGATCCTCTTTCCCCGAGCGTAATGACGCCGGCAGATGGGCTTGCGCCCGCGTATATATAGAGAGTAGAGCAGAGCAGAGCCGAGGAGACAGCTGACTGGGCACGCTGCAGCCACTCCGAGAGAGAGAGAGCCAGCCTTCGTACAATAATCCGGCGCGCATCGATCGCACATCCACCTCCTCCCTCTCCCTCTCTCTCTCTTGACGAGCAGACGGAGAAAGAGAGGAGGGCCCTTTTGAAGGCGCTTTTACGATGATTACGCGGACTCTAGCGCAGAGGAGGCCGACCTGCATCGGAAATGATTTCGCGCCCAATTAAACCCCGTTGGAAAGCCTCAGCCTCCTCTTCCTCCCCCCTCCCCTGCAGAGAGCGCCGTGCATCTTCTGGCTGCACTTGCACATACAGCGGCGCGCGTCCGCACAGCGGGGAATCCCCTTACTCCAGCGCTCGGAGCTACAGCGGCAAGCTCCGTCGGTCACGTACACTGGCACGCACACGTAGCCCCCCCCGACCCTTGTACACGCGCCCGCACGGACCTTTTCCGACCGACGTCCCGTATATACGCTTCCCCCCCCCCCTCTACGGCTTCGCGCGTATATACGAGCGAGCGAATTAAATTCACTGAAACGACGCTAAATTCGGTAAACCGAGCGTGACGAATGGGACGCCCGGCTGCGCGGGCTTCAAAGCCGCGCCTCTAGCCTGGGACGCAAAAAAAAAGGGCGGCAGCCTGCTTCACCCCTGCCTTTCCTGCAATCTCGCTGGCAGCTCCACCTTCGCGCTCTCCCCCTCCCCCTGCTACGGCCGCTTTTATACCACCCCTTCCTATACCTCGTTTTCTTTCCTCTTATACTACTGGCAACCTTCTTCTTCTCCTTCTTTCTTCTTCTGGCAACGGATTTTTTTTCCAAATGGAAAAGCGACGTGCTAGTATGTAATTTGCAAAGTTTCCAATTTTTTTCTCTTACGGCAAGTGCGCGCGGGATCGTGATACGCTAGCTATAAACGAGACTCTATTCTTTTTTTTCTTTTTTTTTTTTGCACCGACTTTGACAAAAGTTCGCCGGCGTTAATTTTTTCAAGTGAGCTTTCGAGTGCGCGTCGAGTCGGGCCACTCGGGAGAGCGAGGTTACGAGGAGAAAGGAGAGGGGGGGAGAGCCTGAATTTGAAACGTTGCTTTCGTGTAATGACATAATGCTGTGGCAGATTACACGGCTAAATAGCATACGGTCGACGATGTCTTTTTCCCCCCGTTTTTTTCCTTCTTTTTTTCGTTTGCGGGGATTTGGAGCGCCTTGAGTACAGTCGGCAAAAAGCGTCGTCTCGTTTTAGAATTAAAACTCTGCGCGTTTCTTTTCTTTCTTTTTTATACGCGAATAATAAAAAAAAGGAGAAGAAGTTTAGGTCGCTGTGGAATTAATTAAAATTGTTATACTATTTCGGTAAACTTTTTTTTTTCTTGTTTCGACATGGTATTTACAGTTTGTTGAGAATTTTAAAAAGTGTTTATTTTTTAGCTGTGTAGATTGCGAATTAATAATGAGTAGTCTAACGTCAATTAAAAAAAAGAAAGAAAGAGAGCAACATTCCTTCCAACTGCACTGGATATATGGTCAAGTGGGTCGAGAGAGGCAAAGTGTGGCAGGTGGTGGGATGCCGGCCATAAAGGATAAATTAAAAATAGCCATCCAGTGCATTCGGAGAGCACACTGGTCAGGCTGCTGAGGCTATATCGGGGGGGTGAGGCTGACGTGCTGTCGATCGCCCGGTGCTGCCGTTGACTTTTAATTTCAAACAAAATGCAGAAACGTGGAGAGGGGAAAAAGGCGATGCCGGAAACGAGCAATCCACGGCGTGAATGGGCTCGTCGCGAAACTTTTCTCGTTTACATTCGCTTTAGATTTTCCTGCGGTCTGTCTGCGTCGGCTGATTGTTCTCTCTCCTTCCTCCCCTTGCATTTTCTCCACGTGCTCGCCGATGATTGCCTTTTTTCCCCCCCCCTTTCTTTAATCAAGAAGTTGAAGCTGCTAATTTTGATAAATTGCTATATTCACCGAAGAAAATTCGACGAAACTATGAATTTGTAAAAATCTCATTTCGTTAATCGAGTATGTGCAAAAAAGGTCAAAAGAAACCCAAATCTAGCAAAGAAACTTTCTTATCGGTGTGTATGTCATCGATCGTATAGTATACATCGAGGAAAAGACTGGAGCGTCAGGTCAGAAGGATTAAAGTCAACAATCGCCCTCAAAATAGAGAGCAGTACAGCAGTAGCGCTTCTGCTCTTGCGAGCGCTACGGGAGAAAAGGAGACAGAGTAGCGGAGTCGAGAGCGAGCTCTGCGGCATCCGGATGCTTGTGCGCACCAGCCAAAGGCAAAAGTTGCAAGCGATGGCACGGAGAGGCAGGGAAGAAGAGCAAGGAGGAGGAGGCTGCAGTTAATTATCGAGTCGTTTCGCCGAGCAACGCGGAACGACGACGACGAGCAGTCGTCGTCCTTCCAGCCCCGCCGCGGGCTAATCACCCTCTTTTGCCCCTTCTTTCCCCCCCGTGTGCTGCACCCCCCCTCGGGGGAGGCCGGCGAGCCCTTGTTTCCAACACGTTTCAGCGCCCTCGAGCTCGGCCAGCTCTTCCGCTCTTACTCTACCCCCGTCACTCCCCTCCTCGTCCCCCCAGACATCTCTAGATGTCTCTCCAAGCGCTGATGCCGCTCTCGCTTCTTTCCCTCCGAGTCAGCCCTCCCTCTTCCTCCACGAAGCCGTCGACGCACGTGCGCCAGCACAATACCCGGCGCCTGTCCCTACTCCCACGACTAACGAGATAACTGATCGATATGCCGGCTGCCACGGCGCAAGAGCACCAACGAGCAGGGAAGCACGAGACGAAAGAGAGAGCCCGATGTCACCGCGGTCGCTAACTTGGCGACTTTTTATTTTTAAAGGTTGCGCGCGCTTTTCTCCCGCACCCGCCAAACGACGACGACGACGACTGCTGGAATTGATAAGATGCGGAAATTGGTTTCCTCCGCCAAGAAGAAGAAGAAGCCAGAGGCTTTGCCACCTGATGGGATAAGCCCGGCGCTACGGGATTGCGGAAGGGCCTGTTCGATTGCGTTAACTTGCAGCCCCGTGCTCCCTCCCTCGTAGACCCCCATCCCTCCCAGGCCCCGATGATGAATTATTTATGGTATTAATATCGCCTGGTTATCGACGGGGGAAATATGCTTTTTGCTCTTTCCTATCGGATTTAAAGAGACCCCCCCGACAGATTTATTCGGAGCATTGCAAGGAAGGAGCTTTTGTAATGCTCGCTTTGCGGCTCTCGGCAAGCTCTTTTTTTCCCCTGTTTTATGCGAGCAAAAGCAAAGTTTGTTCTATTCTTGGCGGAATATTTGTTGCAACGTAGATCCTTTTCTTTTTCTTCTGTATACTATTCGGTTTTGACCGATGCGCCATGGAAAAGTTGGAGCGAAATTTTGTTTATTTGTTTTGTTTTTATCATTGCTGTTTGCGAAACTTTTTTGGCATTGAAAAACGGTGTGTTAACGGACACAATAGCATCGAAGAATATCCATTAGGAGGAATAAAAATAAAATAACGAGAAAAAATGTATATTCGAAAAAGAGAGCAGAGAGCTAGCGTGGCTCGACGCTGGCTGAGCTCGCGTCCTTAATTTGCCAAATGAGAAATCGCGGAGAAAAAGGCGAATAACCCCGGTCTTTAACTCATGCATTGACACGTACCCAGAGTCCCCCTCCCCCTTGCGCTTTCTCTCGAGTAGGGGGCTGCTGCTGCAATTGCACGCGCGCCTGGAGTCTCTCGCGCGGTAATGATTGCGAAAAACAACGAGCAAACAAACTCCCTCAGACGCGAGCGCGTGAACGCCTACTATACTTTATTAAAAGAAAAATAAATTAAAAAGAAAAAAAATCACGCACACATACACACATAGCGTACAGAGAGAGAGAGAGAGAGAGGGCGATTGAAGGGGAAAAAACGGGCGTGAAAAAAGACATACGCACGCGCAAGTGCGCAATCTTAATCAGCGTCAGCGAGGGAAAAATATTATGCCTTAATTGCCGCTGGCTTTGCGCCTTTTCGGATTGCAATTAGCGGCGCGCGTATAAGGCTCGCCGCTCGTTCGTATAACTTGCTTCTTATGCTACTCCCGACCTAAGCGAGCGAATGGGTCACGTTATTTATTTTTTTTTCTTCGTTTTGTTTGTAGCGCAACTGTAGCTAGGCGGGGAACAAATTATCGCGGGTTACCGAACGGTATAGGGGGGTGTAAGAACGCGTAAGAACTTGGAGAAAATAGTAACAGCTTCGTCGCGCACGTATGGGGGTGTGTATATTGGATATTTTTATTTACTCTGTAAACAGAAACGATGAAAAATAAAACTTAAGACTTTTTTTTTTAATAATCTATGCTAGTCTCGAGATACAAATTTTTCAAAATGCTTACGTAAAATATGTTTAACAAGTGTAGCCCTGAACAATCTGTAACGTTCAAGGGTCGAATTTAATTAACTGAGAAAAAAAGATAAGTATCTCCTTCAGAATTTCATTATTGACTTTTTAAAGGGCATTGCCTCTAAGCTGCTAAGCAAAAATGTTGAGCTTAAAACAAGAATATACCTCAGCTTATTTTTGTATTTACATAGAGTGCTTCTTCAAAGAATAAACAATTTGATTTATGGGTTAATGTAACGTTAACGAAAACGTTAAAAAATGATCAAAAAATTATTTATTAAGTCATCTTCAACTTCTTCTTCTTCTTCTCTTTCCTTTTTTTTATTAAAAGAACAGAATAATCTCGTTCGACAACGTTAAAGACGTTATAAGAGCTGGTAAAATGGAGTGTGTACATAACATTTTTAATTAATGCCAAGCAATTTAAAATCGATTCTACCCGGGGCGCAGCTCATTAAAGCGCATTTGCATCCACTCGCGGTCTCGGGGGAGAGGCGTTTATTGCATCGCCGTCGAGCATCAAGAGAACGAGCGAGACAGAGTCGCGCGCACTCGAACGTTCTTTCGTTTTGTTTCGCCGCCTTTGAAATGAGCCCGAGGCAAAGTGATGCTAGTGGTGTATATACACCAACATTCTCGACTACACCCGCTTGACGTCTATGTGTGTGTGTATATATTGTGAAGTAGAAAAACGAAGCTTTTTTTCATCAGAAAAGAGTAGGAGGTGGAGGAGGCAATTCAGGCGTTTGGTTGACTTTGATGTGCGAGCGGCTGTATCTCTCCGATATGAAGTTGTTCCTATCCGCGATATCCTCGAATATTGCTGCCGGTATATTGACTCGGCATAAGGGCTTGCCAGCTACTTTATTGGCATGCCTCGTGAATTACCGGAGCTCCCAACTCTATACTCTCCCTCCCTCTCTACTTCGTTTTGCAAAATAAACTTTTGAAACTGGATTGTTTTCTATATATCCTACTTGGAGGTAGGCACCGCGTTTCGATTTACTAACATGGGAATTCGATAATCCAGCATTGTTTCAAAACTAATATAGGGTTTAGGTCGGGGAGAATTAATTTTTTCTTCCTTTTGCAATGAAGACTTATTGAAAAACCGAATATAAAAAAGAGGCCTGCTCATGAATATCTTTCGCGTTGCGGGATGCAAGTGCAAGAGACGGAATTCCGTGCAAAAAATACGAGTTCGAAAAATTCATTTTTCCTCCCGCGAGAGAGGGAGAGAGCAAAATTCCGAGGAAATTTAAGGGGAGGCTAGGGATGAGACGTAGAATATTTCATACGGATCCTCGCATTTCGCATCTCGCTATTTCCTCGGCGTCTACCTCCCTCCGACAGTTGCCTATTTCCAAAATTGCGCGAGAGTACAACGAGGACGCGGCCGAGTGCAAAAAAAAAGAAACGGCGCGTCTAGCGTCAGCTCGATAAGTCCTCGAGGCGCTTTATATAAAAGTCATATACAAGAAGAAATAGTTGAGCGCTGCGGTGGAAATGAATGTTCCCGAGAGAGAGAGAGGGTAATCGAAGGCGATAAGCGCGAGCGGCGCACGTTTAAGAAAGCTACGCGGCTGGGAGAGTTAGATAGTAGGTGTCGGTGAAAAATAGCGCTGCCGGAAGGAGATAGGAGGTGCGGGGCTGTCGGCAAGAAGGAAACTTTGGCGTATCCGCTCTCTCTCATTGAAAAACCACCTGAGGAATAAGGAGGGGCGCGCAAGACGCTGTGCTGCCGCGCATCCTTGCCGGAAAGAGGGACCCATAGGGGGTGGCGCGCGCGCGCGTGCCGAGACAAAAACCGGCCGGAAGGCATTCGTTCGCGTAACAAGCGCGGCAAGCGTGTGGAGACTATGCGAAGCGCCTGCCGCGCGCGCGCGCTTCAAATATCCCTCCCACCACCCTCTCTACGGTCCAACGGCATTCTCTCTTGAGTATGGGTGTGTGTGTATGCTCTTCTATGCGAAGCGGAAAGGTATACGCTGGGCGTCACGCGCGCCGCGATGCACTTTTAGATGAGCTATTTTATTCAGAGTAGTGCAGAGATCTCGTCGTTCGATGTAAGAATGCAACGGTATTGCCGTTGCTCGTACGAGTTTCGTTAATTCAGTCGGCAGCTTGTTTTGGTTTCTGCGAAGTACGCAAGGTGCGTTGAGGGAGAGTCAAAGAAAAGTGCGATGTTTGTTGCACGGTTTCATTATTTCCGATGGGCAACAAGAGATTGCTGGAAAACAGAGGGTTTATTGCTCTATCGCATCGCGGAATTGAATTTTTTTTTCCTCTTATTTTTCAGTTTTGTATTAGTCATGATTAAAAGCCGTCAGAATTAGAGATTGAAAATTCGTTCAGACCTTTATAATATCACAACAGAAAGATACGATACTATTGCCAAACGGCAACTCTAGTCTTGATAATCAATTAATTATCCGATCTTTGAATGACCGAGGTAGCAACAGAACATTTCTCACCCTACCCCGGCAAACATGCTAGTAATAACCCTAGAAAAATTCACGAAGCTGAAAAAACCTCTTTACGAGGTCTGCGCATTTAAACGGAGCAAAGTCAGCCCAGTGTAAATTACACGAGGCGAAATACCCAAGAATCGACATATCCACCAAGTCTGCCTGGTGCTTGTCTACGTAAGTGTACGTATACGTGTGTATGTGAGCGAAAAGAGAAGAGGGGGGTTAGAAAGACCGGGAATTTCCAGGCGCTTTTTCGCCCCAGCGACAAGTCGCGAGATCCTCGAGAGCAGTTTTATCGCCCAAGCGTTTTCTGGCACTGGCTTTCGTTAAACATCTGCGGGGGGTGGCTTTCTCTCTCTCTCTCTGAGCCCTACTGCAATCCCTCGGCCTGCCGGCGTTTTTCCTTTTGCCGGCTCCCTCCGTTTGAGCCATTGCCGGGAGCTGAGTAACGCCGCGCGCGCTCTCGGTTCTCATGAGAAAAAGCTCCCTCCTACGGCTCCCCCCCCCCCCGCTGGCATCCACCTTCTTTCTGTCCTGCTGGCTTTTCCTTTCGACGCGTACGACTCGACGAGCTTGACGATCGAACGCCCGAGCAGCTCGCCGAACAGACGTCCTACCACCGCTCGCTCTGGCTCTTACGCGAAATTCTTTGAAAATCCACCAGTGGCGCACACCCGGCACTCTTTTTATCCTCTACATGCTGAGCTCGGCGAATACCACCACGCGCGCGCGGGCATACACTCTTCTTTTTTTCTTCCTCTTTTACTTCCGCACTTGTCAATTCGATCGTTGTCTCTGGTAAAACTGCGACGGAAAACTATTTGATCGCAAAGAAAATGAATAATTACCCGTGTGCGCGGCGGTAAATTATTATCCGCGAGTTTCAAGCGCGTTGCGTAAACAATTTTTCACGCGCGCGCTAGAGAGCCCCGCCATCAGCACGTAAAATTGGATTTCCATCAAATTCCAAGATAATTAGAAAGCAAAAAACTTGCCCGGGCGTTAATCCCGTAATCCTCGTAAAGTCGAAAAACTGCGCAAGAGAGAAACTCACGGGCGTCCAAACGGCCTAATTAAGCAAGCTTACTCAAAGAAGAAAAAAAAGAAAAGCTCAATAATTCACTAATAATTTTTCTAATTACTTCCATTCCAGCAGTGGCAGCGGCAGCAGCGCCAACGTCATGACCGTAAAGATTGACCGCGTTATAAGAGCAAACTTTCCACCTTAAAATGAAAATGAAAATGAGAGAGAGGAGGGGTTCGAAAAAAAAGCAAACACAAAACGTCGCGTTAATTATGCAAGATTAACGAGGGGGTAGATTAAGAAGAACAAGTCGAGACTGGGCGTTGAAGTTTCGCCCTCGCAGCTGTCGCGGCGCATTTGGGAAAGTCGAGACCGAACTCGAACCGCTTATGAATTCGTCGGTCCATTATTATTCAGCCTCTCTCCGGTACGAGCCTAATGAATTCCAAAAGAGAGAGGCAGACGGAGAGAGAGAGTAGTTCTTGCGCGCTCTGGAGCAAGTGGTACAAGTCGATATTGCGTCAGACCGATCGGCGAGAAGAAGAAGAGGAAGGAAAAGAAGGCGCCCCGTCGTCCAAGGCCGAGACATGAATTTTCAACGAGAGGCTAGAGGGGGCGCATGGAATAGCCGAGATTCGAGGCTGGCGCGAGAAAGCTCGCGCTTTAACCGAGAGACCGCCCCGCGCGCGCGCGCGGCCAGTTTAAAGCGATTGAATTATTTAAGAGCGACCGAGGCTCTTTCTCTCTTCCTGCTAAAATCGATAGGATAAAAATAAAAAGGACTACGCCGAGTGGAGACTTTCTGTGCACCAGCGAGCAGTCTCTCGTGTGCCGACGACAACGATAACGACGACATTGAGACAGAGTCGTAGAAAGAAATAGAATGTAAACTAATCGCTATTTTCTCTCTTTTTTCTTTTCATACGCTTGAAAAATCGAATTTTTTTCGTTAAGAATTTCACGCTTAATTTTCATTAATTAAACAGCGAACTCCACGTGCAGTGCGGGATAAAAAGAACGAATACCATTTCTCGCTGTATAGACTATCGAACAGTGGAGAAGAGTGTAGGGGGGAGGATGGTGGTTGGGGGGAGAGAGAGAAAGAGTTCGAACGCGAAAACAGCCGCGATAAATGGAGCCCGAAGCGCTTCGGCGGCTCCGCCCGGAACTAATGTGATTGAAAAATTCCCGCGACTTTGGGATTTCGCTGCTGGCGGTAAGGGTGGAGTAGCGGGGGAAAGAGAGGGAGGTTGAAAGGCCTGTGGCAGTCGGGCTTCCACGCTTCCTCTTTCGTACACCGGAGGAAATGGAAAGAGCGAGCGCGAGAGAAAGCGAGCAGGAGGAAGAGGGCTGCTGCTGCTGCTGCGGCGCACACAAGAGAGTCGCGCGGAGCTGCGGGAGGGTGAGGCTGGCGCGCACACAGCGACGTCGCGTGTTGTTCGCATAATTACTCGATCGTTACCCTCGCGCCCGCGTGGCAGTAGCTGCTGCCGGTGAGGGAGGAGGAGGAGGGGTCGGAGCGGGATGCTGCAACACAATGCAGCGGTACGGCGGGGGGAGCGGGGAGCGCGGTGGGGTTCGAAGATGTGACTATATGCCGGTGGCAGGGCTCTCGCGCGATAATCTCGAAATCAATAAAGTGTGCCAGCGCACCGCGGCGCGCACGACTCACCTCTCCAACGCGCATGTCCTCCGCGCGCGAGAGCCTCTTTCTCTCGCTCGCTCGCTCACTGCCGTTTTAACGAACGACAGACTACCGGGATCAAAAAAAGGGTACTCTTCTTTTTTTTTTTCGCTCAACGCTTCACTCGCGACTCGGTCGGACTGTGCGTATCAGCGGCCGGTATACGCTAGGTAGCCGGTGAAAAATAACAGGCTACACCGCGCACCACCGGGCCTTTGAAAGCCTATGGAGGGGGGCGGGGGGACTACACGGTGCGGCGAAGGCGCGCGGAGGCTAACGCTCGAGACTCGCCGGGGATTTCGTTTTGATTGACGCGCACAAAGGGGATGGGATGTGGCTTAACAAGCCGACTGTAACACCCGATTGCGTAAGGTATTTTCTATGGGTGGACGGGGAGGGCTAAAGCGCGAGCTGGCGTTGACGCTACGGGGCTAAAACGAAATTTCAAGCTGTTTCGATTGCAGCGACCCTCCCTCCGCGTGAAGGGGGGGGGAGTAGCTGTAAATTTCATTTCCGCGCTTGTTATTTGAATAGCTGGATAAATGGGGAGAGAGAGAGACCCTCGGCCTACATCGTTGGTTCGACGACCCTTGTCGGCAAACTTCATTGCGCGACGACTCGCGATTATTTGATTAGTTTATCGTAAGCTACTCTCACGGGCGACTGTAATTTACATTTGCTTGGAAATATGAAGATGTTCCGAGAGTTTACTACGTCGAGTGAACGCGTAATAAGTGTACAGCTAATTAAGGTACATTTTTCTTCATAAGACATCGGAGGTTTGTTTGAAAATAGATCGTTCGATAGCTCGGAAATCAAAGTTTCTGTGTGCATCGAATAAACTTCTCATATTCGAGAAAATCTCATTACGCGACAAACCGAGCGTCTCCATCCCTCCCATCGAAAGCTCAGAGCTATTCGCAGGGCAATCCGAGTTTTCATGGAATAAAGCAAGCGATTCTCCAAAAGAGCCGTATTCTCGAGATACAAACGATACGATCGACCTGCCGGTATAGCGTCGGGCATTTCGATAAAGCCCCGAGTATAAGAGCCGGATAGGAAAAAAAGCCGGAAGAGCTTTTAAACGCCGCGGCGCTGCGTCGACAGAAGGAAAAGGAGAGCATCGACGCTCGAAAGACGCGCGGTGGATCGCCGGCATTGTTCGACTCCACAGAGAAAGAGAGAGAGAGACAAGGGGGATAGCACAGAGACACTCCAGCACAAACATATCCAACTGGCAAATTCTCCCTTTGAGCGGGGCGCGCGTCACTCTTCATCGCGTCTAGCCCCGCAGTGAAAAAGCTCCGCACAGCCGAGCTCGGCCACTTTAACTCGTCGGATACGGTATAGAGGTAAATAAATAAGGTCGACCAGCCGGTGTGTGTAGCGCACAATGGAGATGGGGGGGACGAGCATAAACGCGGGGTGGAAAAGACGAAGGAGCCGGGCGTAAAGGCGAATCAATTCGATTCCTCGGCCCGTATCTCTCTCCCGTCCGCCGCGGCACTTTCCTCCTTTTACTCTGCCGCGTTGCCACAGCAGCGGCGCTTCACTTTGCGCGAGGAGGCAGCGCTCTCTTTCACCCGCGCGAGCAACAAGTGCGAGAGCCAGCTCCGTCCCCTTTTCCCCCCCGACAACTCCCTCCCCACATCTTTAAGAAACCGCTTTCTCTCCCTCTCTCTCGCACTCGGAGCTTGCGCGTCTTTTCCTTCCGGCTCGCTTGCCCCAGCCCGCCGGCGCGGCAAACCATTCCGATAAATGTATTCGAATCAGATGGCTGTTCCTCTTCTCTGCGCCCGGCCACCCCCTTCCACCGCCCTTTTATCGCTCCTCCAGCAGCGCTTGCCTTTGTCGAGGGAGCCCAATGCACTTTCGCACTGGCCGAACGACCACCCTACCTACCCCCCCTCTATACTCACCAAGGATTTACGGCCTCGAGCACACAACCGTACTCCCTCTCTTTCTCCACCCTTTCTGCGTTTATATTTATAAGATGCTATACCCTCTCTCTCTCTCTCTCTCACCCACCAGGGCCGCGCGTCTTTTACGAGTCAGCGGCTTTTTCTTTCTGCTCAATTTGACAAATCGCGGCTTTAGCCCGGCGTAAATTGATTCGACCCGGCGGAGTTAAGTTTGAAAATCAGTCTCGCGCCGTACTTTTCTTTTACACCTACGACAAATCGACACGGCTAACGCTGGTTTTTTAAATAAACAACGCGTCCAATTTGAATAAACCTCGAGTACTAAATGCCGCATAAATAAAAGGAAAACGGAAATTATTTCTATGCAGGTCCGTCGAATAACTGCGCTTACTGCAAATGCGGTTATTATCGTCTTGGCAGGTGGCACGCGTAAGCCGCGAATGGTAGGACGAGAGAGACAGGTGGGGCTGGAAACGGAATATCCCGTAATATATTCGCAGGAGAGAGAGAGACTGCAATAAAGTCGCACAAAAGTGCCGGAGTCAAACCGCGCGTGATCTACGACCAGCCCCCCCCCACCTGCTCCTCTTTCCGTCCTACCCGTTTTAACACCCTTGAGCCGCTGCAGGCGTCGAAAAACCTTTCCCTCCCGCGCGCGCACACCACCGAATAAATTCCCGGGGAGTAATGAAAAAAGAAAAAAAAACCCGCCAAGGAAAAGATAGAGGAAGGAGAATGGAAAAGAGAGAAAGAGTGGGGGTTACCATTCAGCGAGTCGGCCGTGCATTAGCGCGCGATAGCCGGGGCCCGGTACGACGTTATAGCTCTCTTTCTCTCGCGTCATAACTCATCCCGCTCGAAAATCCATTTCGCGCAGCGGCTCTGCTTAAATCGCGCGAGTCTCCGGCGTTTATCAGCCAGCCACCGGGGCCAGCACCTCTAGCTCTCCTCTCGGTCGGGGGGCGCGTATTTAGCTTCATTTTCAAGATAAAAAATCGCGCGACTGCAGGGCGCGCATAGTATAGCGCGTGGCCTCTATTCTCGGCTTTCAAGTCCCGCAGAGAGGAGGAGTAACGCCCCCCCGTCTCATCGCAGCACACGAGGGTACGCTCGACTGCACACAGCAACGCGGCACAGTGTACCGACCCTGCACAAAGGCCCTTCGTGGAAAATGAAAATCGCGCGCGACCATTTCCACCGCGAAAGAAGAAAAAGAAACGGCGCGGGGGCAGGGAAGCGGTGCGGCCGCATCCTTTCACTCCTTACCCTCCCCTTTTGCTGCATGCTTTTCAAGCCGTAAGCGAGTGTCTCTATGCCCTTCCTCCTTGAAAACGCGCGCGGACGAGAGGCCTGCCGTTCTCCGATAATCGCTCGGCGCTCGCGAGAAAATGAGATTTCCGAGCGTCGCCGCTTTCTTTCTTTCTCTCAACCTCCCCCGTCCACCCCAGTTTCTTTCCTTACTCAGTCGTCCGTCCGTTATCTCGCTGGCCCGATAAGGTCGTTCGCCACGGAGGCCTTTCTTCTACTTCTCCCTCGCTCCTTCTTTTTTTCTTTATTCTCAGCGCGTCGCCTTGATTCTTCGTCTGGCGCGGACGCGTCAGCGCTTTTTCGACGCTCTGGTCCTCCTCCTCGGCTTCTTTTTATCTTCCTTTTATTTTTGGGCTACGCTTTACTTTTTGTTTTATTTGCAAAAGCTGTTGCGGAAACGCGGACAAGTATATTTGTCGAGCAAGTGGAGCTTTGGTGACGAGTACTCGATGAAAAGGGAAAAAAGGGGTGAGGGAGGAATTTGACCGACGATCGATGCTCGTAACTTTTTTTTCTTATTCTTGTATATAGGTATATAGAAAATTGAACTTTAAATGCTTTTTGTAGGGAGGTACTTGGAGTGAGAAATGTAAAAAGAAGGGAAAACGAGGAATGTAAAACGCTTTTTCTCCCTCGAATGAAACCGTTTTCAATCTAAATATTTTGAAAAGAAGCTCGATTTCCTACGCGAAATAGCAGTCGAGAAAACGTAAAAAATCCAACATCCGAGCCGCAGCGACGAGGGGGAGTAGAGTAGCAGTGTCGGGTGGGTGGTTTTTGAAAATAAACGTGAAAAAATGCTGTAAGTAAGCTCGAGAAGCGTAATTATCTGTGACGTCGTGCAATCGGCTTGGTAAATTTATTTCATAAATCAGAGCAAAGCCGCGACGGATCCACCGAGTGAGAGAGGCGCGTTGGTAGGGCAGTCGTAAAAACGCCCGTCAAGAAAATAGGACGGGCGTGCGCTCGAGGAGGAGAAAAGTCGTGCCACAATAGCCGCGTCTCTCAGGAAGCCGGGGGGAGAGGTCGGCGTGACTGGCAAGTGGCTTCGAATGTCCCGGGAAAACACTTAGGAGTTTGCCCGCGAGGAAAAAAAGAAGACGCCAGCCAGAGTATAAGGGACGGAAGCTGAAAAAAGAAATGCCCTGGCCGTATATATAAATAGAGAAGCCAGGGGGTGGGGGTCGACTATTTTTTCGCGCAGTGGCCGAAAACGCAAGAAGCTAAATGTATGCGCTCGAAGTTGCTTGCGCGTGTGCGTTGAATTATCTCGGATGCCCTGCGCTCCATTCGCGAGATGCTTAAACTATGCGCATTATTTCTCCCTGCGAAAGTCTCTCTCGCCCGGCTTGCTGCTGCGCGAGACTGTATAAATCTGTTTCTGAAATTCCAGTATGGGCCAACGCTGTGGATACAGGGATGTTCGCTGCGAGAACAAAGTGGAGTTTTCCCCTCCAAACATTGCTCTTTTCTTATCGTCTGGTCGCGCTATTTACATTCGTCAAACGTATATTTTACACGTATTTGATATTTTCATGATTATGCATTTTAATGAACTGCTTAAATTGTTGCTTCATGAACATTTTCATTAAATTTAAGGGAAAAAAGGTTTACAGTGTAGACAGACATATTTGAAACAGACATACATTGGCTTAATCAAAATGACGAGAAATAAAAAGGGAAGTGTATATGAAACGAAAAAATATAAGAATCGAGAAGTAGATAATGAAAAAGCGCGCAGTCGCCAGGTCATAGCGAGAGCGAGGGGAATTGCTTGGAGCACTCACCATGAACGAAGGAGAGAGCGGCGACGAGGAGCGCCAGTCTCAGGGGGCGAGCGGCCATCCTGCCGTGGATCGTTACGTCGATTCAGCCTCCTCCTGAAACAATACAAGCCTCCCTCAATCAATCAAGCCCGCCGTCCGCACTCCCAACTCTCTCTCTCTCTCTCTCTCTCTCTCTCTCTCTCTCTCTCTCTCACTCCCAGGCCAACGGCCTCCACCCCCACTCGCGTTACGCGAGTCAGTCCTTTCTGGCAGGCTGCCCACGCACTTTGCAGGCCGCGAGTCTCTCCCGGTGGCCTTTCAAAATTCGCCGAAGGCAGGAGAAAGAGCGAGAGAAAGGCAGCCAGCAGCGAGGAAATACATCAGCTCCAGCCCTCCTACTTCGCGTCAGCAATATCCGAGAGCTCATGCAGTCTCTCACTCTATCTCTCTCCCTTTCTCTCTCTTTCGCTTTTGCGCGACGACTGACCAACGAAGCCGCTAATCTTTCCGCGTCCCAGCGTCCCGGCTGTTCGTCTTTTTTTTTTCAATTCCCCCCTACTAGCCCACCATCGTACTCGGTTACCGGCCTTCCTGCTGCCCAAGCCAGCCCATTCGAGCTTTTGCTTGCTCCCGCTTTTTCCACGTGCTCGAGCGCACGCCGAGCTTGCACACACGCTAACTCCACGCCGGGTTGCGCGTCAATGGCTCTGAAAGAGAGAGAGAGAGAGAGAGAGGCTTGATGCCGTTTTATTTTATACTCCTAGACACACCGGTAGCCAGTTCTGCGACCCGGAATTGTGTTTGCTCGCGTGACCGCAAGAGCGTTAAAATACATTTTTTCCGTAAGCTCGAGCTTTGACCTTTTTTCCTTTCTTTCTTGTTGTTGTTTTCTTTTTTGTAGAGCAGTGGATGCGTTTAATTTTTATGAGAAAAAGGTTAACACGTGACTGTGTCGTGTAATATCAAGTTGCTATTTTTGTCTGATTTTATGAAAATGATATGGTTTCGCTATTATTTTTTTCATAAAAAGCCGTTATTATTTTTAAACGATTTTAACGAGCTCAAAATCGCGTCAAAAGCGAAATAAACGATGAACTTTCATATAACCGCTTTTGAGCGCGAAATAAAATGACGAAGCTCTCGTGCGTACATAGAAAAAGTCTCCAGTCTGTCGACATGAAAAGGCTAATCAAGCAGCTGCACTGCAAAAGATCACGTCATCGCTCAAAGCGGCGAATGCAATTTTTCCTCTCCCATTTTATTTATACCAGCGCGCCTCTTTTTTTCTCTCTCTCTCTCTCAAAGCCATAGAATCCAGTGATAACGCGCGAGTATCGGCTTATCGTGCAATCTCCGCGTAAACGGAGCATTCTCCCATCGGCGCGAGCAGTCTCCTTCCGCGGACGAGCTTTCCGAGCTTACCAGATCGAAAATCGCTTTAATCGCACGCGAGACTTTAATGTCATAAAAACGAGGACGTGCACGAACTCCGAGGTCGGATAATAAAAGACATGAAGAAGAAAAAAAAAGAGAACGAAATCAACGGCCGCACAGCACCGAGGAGAGTAAAGACCGAGAAGAAGTTGGAGTCTTCTCGGGGGTAAGGCCAGCTAACGAAACAATCCCTGCCGCTTTACGGCGCGACCGCGCTCGAACTTTTTTAAAGGCTACGTCCACCGCACCCGGGAACACACTGCTCTAGGGGGAGGATGGGGGTGGCAAAGTTCGCTGGAGCTCCGGAGTTAGCGGCGTCTTTGATTTTATAGCGGCTAAGAGGAGCCGAGCCGTCCATTGGAGACTATACGCCTAGCGTCTTAGCCGGATTACCCGCTACTGAGGCTGCAAGGCATTGCCCGCGACTTCTACTCCAACTCGACCCTCTTCTTTTTTTTTTGTCGACTTCCTTTCGCGCCAGTACTTTTCGGGCTCCCGGGCGATTAGACACACGCTGAAGCAATCGTTACTGTCCTTTTCTTCCTCTTCATTCCCAGGATACTGGCTTTTGTGTTTAGCGTTGAAAATAAATTTTGCCTTATTGTTTGGTTGCTAATCGGTAGGACCGTTTGAATTTTCAGCCCTGCAATTCTGTGTATTGTAATTAACTTGACAGGTCGGCCATGTCAGCGACGTATATTTTTGTTTTCGAGATTTCTGCGGATGAAGATCCAAAGCGAAATTTCACGAAGAGCGAGTAAAATCCAGAAGCGGTTTAATTAAAAGAAAATAAACAAGAATTTTCCAATTTCCTCCTTTATCTATATCTATTGGAGAGCGCACGCAAGCGAAGGGAAACATTCGGGATCTATTTGTCGATTAATTAGCTGATGCGGCGGTTAAGCAAATACAGCCGGCGAAAAAAAACGCGTGCACACACACACAAATACGTTATGGGCCAGTAATTGCATCGTAATTCGAGAGCTTAGATGGGCGGGGCATCGAGTAAATGGACACGTTCCCGCGCCATAAAGCCGTATGGTAAACAGCTTCGGAATGAATGCAGTGTAAAATTGCACGAGCTCTATTGCAGACGTGAGTTAAATATTTACCTTATACAAACTGAACAGCCTCAAATTTTTTGTTATTTTATTATAAAAAAAATAGGGTCGATAGTTTTTATAGGATTCGTCAATATGAACATGTTGTCTTATTTTGTACGGGAATTTGTATCAACGCGGGGTTGCGTACACGTTTTTTCCATTACTAGAGACATGTGGCCCGCTTCGCGGGCACTAACAACTTTGGTAGATTTATTTTAAGAAATTATCATTAGCTTCAAACAGTTAAAATTATTATGTACT
>JAPYYQ010001251.1:0-55549 GCA_030522585.1 Anagyrus pseudococci
TCCTTACTCCTTGATGAAAAAAAGAAGGTAAGGAAAAAAATTCTCTCCTTTAATAAGCGGTACGACGAGTCGACGAAAAAAAAAAGAAAGAAAAAGGAGGAGAAAAATTCTCAGCAAAAGGAAAACGGGAGCAAGAGGAAAAAAGCAAAAAGGGGGGGGGGAGAGAGAGAGAGAGAGAGAGAGAGAGAGAGAGAGAGAGAGAGAGAAAGAAAGAAGCCTGGAGACGTGGCTCGAGAGAATAATGCATTATTCCTGGCGGCTGCCGGTTTTAAGGGAAGGACTTTGCTCGATATCAGTATTCGAGAGACGACGAGCATGCCGCCACTAGCGTCGGCGCTGCTGCTGCTGGGGCTCCGGAGGGGTAGCTTTTCCTGAGGGAAGACCGAGGGAGAAAGAGAAAGAGAGAGAACTAGCTAGCAGTATAGCGGAGCAGAAGCCGGCAGCAGGGCGGCGGGCTTGCAATTTCGGAATGGATTCTCTATCTCCCTCGGAGCTGGCCCCTTGCAGCGCCCGTCTTCGCCCTCCCTCAGCCGAACCACCACCGCCAGCGCCAGCACCCCTCCTCGGCAAGCAGCCCGTCTCTTTCGCAGCCGCAGCTCGGCGGGGGTGGATCAGCCGCCCCTACCCTACGTCTGCTGGACTATTTCCGAGAGAAAGAGAGAGAGAGAGAAGAGCAGCGAGACTGAGGGGCATGAGAGAAGAACGCGAGGCCTTCCTAGGAAAAGGATGGGAAACACGCTTAGCTCTGGCTGTGCGAAGGAGGGCGAGCCTAGTAGAGTGAGAGAGCGAACGAGAGAAAACCCGTTTCTCTATTTTGCTATTTCGGCCTTCTTTTTCGCTTTCGAGCTTAAGAAGGCGGCGGCAGGGGAATGGGATGCGCGACGCGAGTTGAAAAATTTAAACGGCCGGAGGATATGGACGGAAGGCTGTGGCACTCGAGAAGTAGTACTACTGGCCGAGCGGCTTGTATGACGTGGTTCACTCCCCCCCCCTCCAACCGCTCCGCCCACCTTCTTGTTTTTCTTTTTATTTTTATTTTTAAAGCTTGAAATTTTATTTGATCTCTCGGCGAATGACGTGGTGTAATGCCGTCGCTTATTTTTCACGAGGCTTTTAGAAAACTCGCGACTTTCGAGGCTGTGTGTTTTATGGGGAATCGAACGTTTTACGGAATTTTATTATTCCAAAAAAGTCGAAAAATGTGAGAGTCGACATTTGATAAAATTTATTCTTCTAATATATCGATTGGACAGAGCCCAAATTCCGCATGGTGCAAAAAAAAAAATAATAAGCGCGCAATCGAGAGAAAGAAAAAGAGAAACTAGGAAACGATAGAAAGCAAATCGTCCGATGGCCGGGAGGAGAGTAGAGTCCGCGGGGGCCGGTGCGTGCGCCCTCTCGGCTTCTGCTTAGCATAATTTTATTGACGAAAAAGAGACGTTTGCATGCGAGTTCGCATCGATTATAGTTCGGGCGAGTCGGATTATTGAATTCGTGCCAGCTCGGGCGGCAAGACGTCGCGCCCGGCGCTTGGGATATGCGCCTCTCTTCCCCCCGCCCACCCCTAACTTTTGTAGCCGCGCAGGCAGATCGAATTCGAGCCCGGCCAGAGAAATCCTGCCAAAGTCCGAACGAATAAGTTCCGACGGCCGAAATTTCAAACTTACGCGAGAGAGCGATAGATAAGGGGAGTGGGGGATAGACCCCGACAATGACATTTCAACTATGGCTTATCGCGTGCGCCAGGTAGAAGTTACACATTCAATGACTGAGCTTTTTAATGCTCGATCGTGCATGCGCACACGTATAAAACTCTGGCCGACCCTCTGATAGGCGTTCATTAAAATGATTGCGATCGGCAATTAAACGATAGAATTTTTAAGAATTCATGTACATACGCGGGGAATAAGAGCGATAGTGAGGAACATAATAATGCATATAAACGTGTGGACTATGCAAAATACAATAAATGTCATAGAGACGTAACGTAACGAACGGTCGAGGGTGCAGGTGTACGTACTATATCGAGCGATAAGAAAAGTCATTTCCGAGCTTAATCAGCGCATCCATCAAACGCTTTGCATCGACACACAGAGGTGTGTGTGGGGGCGGAGCCAAGCCAAGTTTTTCGATAAAACTAATAAATGCGCCAGGCCAGCGAGAGAAAGGGAAAGCCTGAAAAGCAGGAAAGAGAGAGGGAGAGAGAGAGAGAGAGAGAAAGAGAAACGCGAGTTTAAAAGCTCGGCATGTTAGCCCTCTCGTATTCGTTAAATCCGTGCCAGAGCGCGCGCAAGAGAGGAAAGGGGGTAAGCGTTAGCTGCTGGCGATCACGCGATCGCATTAAATTCGCGCGCGTCTATTTCCGTGGCTGTCACGCCATTTTGCATAGCCGCGCAGCCGTTAACCCTAGCTGCTGCCGCTCGTTCTCTCTGCGCCACCCGCGCACACGGGGCACGCTACGGCTCCAGCGAGAACGCGCGCTCTCGAGATAGCACGAGTATAAAACGAGCCAACGTAAACAGCGGCCTGTAGCTCTCGCGTTCGCTCTCTTTCTCTCTCTTCGAAGCTGGATAATCGGCGGCGGAGAAAGTCGAGATTTTTTACAGCGTATAGCCTGCAAAGGGCTGTAGAGAAAAAAAAAATGATCAGGTATGGTAAAAATTGAGATAATCCCGACGGACCTGTTCGTATTTCTCGAGCTCCTGGTGGTAGATCTGTCTGATTTGAGCGAGCTTGGCGCGATAGTCCGAGTGCTCGATCGCGTTGTCCGGCTGGCCGGGTGGTCCTGCCGCGGCGGCGGCCGACGCCGAGGCTGCAGCACCGGCGCCGCCGCCCTTCTCCGGGCCGGCTACCCCCTCGGCGATCAGCATGTTGTCGAGCCTCATCAGCTGGGGATCCGGCGGCTCCTCCTCCTGCGTGTTTCTCAGCGACAGTACTGCAAAAGACCCCAGGCAAACAGTTAGCACGATGTTCTTGGTAGAATTTAATGATAATATTGTACATGCATTTAGTACATAAGAAGATTGAGCGATTTTTCGAGATTTTTTTTTTGTGCTCTCTTTGGTTTTAATTTATACGACTACACTTCATTACGCCGGAGACGTACGAGGCCGACAAATTAAAAGCACAAGATCGTGTGCCGGCCACGTCTATGGCGCGCGGAATTGCCCATTCATGCACGCGCGCGCGCGAGAGAGACTTGAGGCTCCTGCGGCGCAATAAAAAGAGGCTGTTCTAGAGGGTGGATGGCTATGCGCGTGTGTGCGAACCGGAGAAATTACGGCGTAAAAGACCGAGACTACTCCAGAGCGTGGGAGGGAGCGTAGGGCAAACGCTGATGTAAATTAGCGACGAGATGGCTCGGCACGATCGAGCTTGTAATAAAAGCTCCAGGCGGGAGTATAGCATGCCTGCGGAACTGGGGGGGTGGCGGGGGGTGGGGGGTTAGAAAGAGAGAGAAGAGCGAGCTCCTCGCGCCGACTGCACGTTTACCGATCGTAAAGGAATCAATTTCGCCGCCGCGGGACGACGAGCACGTGCACGTCGCGCTCTCTCTCTCAGTCACGCGCATCATCGGGGGGTCCTACTACGCGCGTTTCGGATGCTTCGGCTTCTTAACCCTACAGCCATCCCCCCCGTCCTCACCACGCGCTATTCGCTAGCGCCGTAACGCCGCTTTTATCGCACTTTTACGGTGCATGATGGACCTGGACGACCCATAAAAGCACTGCTCTCTTTCTCTGTCTTTCGCGCGGTATATAGCTCCAGGCTGCTGTTCCACCGAGCTCCCGGCTCCATCGCTCTCGTGTACGTATACACTTGGATCTTCTTTTGATGGGGAGGGGGGGGGGTTTCTTATTTCGTAGGCCGCGCGGTTGACCGGCATACGCGCGCAGGCCGCATAAATGTTGCTCGAGTTTTTTCGCGCGAGCCTACGCGCCGCGCTACTATGAGGCACCCCGTGTTTGTTCGTAAAATGTTAAGAGGAGGGAAAGAGGAATGGAGAAGGAAGTACGCGGCTTTCCGGGACAATGGATGTCGGGGGGAAAGAGGGAGGAGGGAATGAACGGGGGGTTACGGCTGCACTAAAGCTCGGCTTCTTTTTACGATGGACAGCGGAGTTGAGTTGATAGTACGACTCTTTGATGTTTAGCCCGGACGTTAAGGTGATTTGTATGTCCGTCAAATTGCTATTTCTTTTTCTTTTTTATTCCTCCGTTATTTCACTACCCCCCCCCCTTTCCTGTTTCTTTTTTTTATGCGCGTTTATGTGCGATATGATGAATTGCCAAGATTTTTTTACAATGTCTCGAGGTATTAAAGAACCTTTCAGGCTCTTTATTATTGTACGGATATGCGTAAAAAATGTTGTGCATTCAAATGTATGGAAAATAAATTCATGGGTAAAACCAATGATATTCCAATTGAGTTGATTTTTCCTGGCTTAAAACGCGGTTTTTCTCACTTCGATGACCCAAAAAACGAAACAAGAACAGACGAAAGAGATCGGATGAAAAAAAAACAGGGAAACTTAGCCGAAGTGCCACAATTAACAAAAGACTCGGCGCGTAAAGAGAAGCGCGACAACCCGCGATGCGGGTCGGCTTGAGTGGACCCTCGGGATACGTGCGGCAGTGCGAAGAGCCAAGGCCGGGCTGTTTTTTTTCTCCAACTTGACATCCATACAGCTGCAGGCAAATAAAGGCCGGGAGCCCTTCACGAGCGCGTAAAGCCAACTTTACAGGCTGTTTTACGATGCGGACGATCCGTTAGACTCGACGAGCATGAGCTTAAATTCGGGAAAGACTTTGCTATGCGCTTTGCACGCGAGAGCATGCCGATCGTGTTCTTATGGCTTTTCCGTATACGTTATGCTTTTTTTTATTACATGTTCGTTCTTCATTTAGATTTTGGTGTTGGATGTTAGAGTGATATTGGTAAAAAAACTTTGAAAATGAGATTCCTCTTATAGCTCCAAATGACGTTCGATTATTTTTTTTTTTTTTTAAATATATTGACCGTATTCGAAGACGAAGTTATTCCAGAATCCGAGGGAGTCGAATTTATGCGAGTCAATAAGTCGAAGTAGATTCGTGCGCAGGCATCCGGTATCCCTTATATCCCTCCCTCGTCTCGCAAGATTCGACAAAGAAAAATAGAAAATGAACTTTGGTTATTTGCCGCTGTAAGCTCTTCTACATACACGGACCGTACATAGTCTCTATCGAAGAGAGAGAGAGGAGAGAGCAAGTAAATCCCAGATATCCCGTGGAATGGAGGCTGAGCCGAGAGGCGTCGACCAAAATCTCCCTGAGCTCGAAGAAAAGACATCCTGAGGGTAATCTCGGTCCTGAGGGGCAACAACGGGGGTTCCAGTAGAATCGGCTCTGCTCTTTTAATCCGAGCAGGCCAGCCAGCCGTCGGGTAGGGGGAGTCGACGTTCCGGTCGCGAATATTCCTTGGGGACAGCAGGGATATCAACCGATACACAGCCATCGAGAAAGAAAGACAGAAAGTGGGCTCATGCCCACGGGTGGCCCCTAATACGGCTTCCGAGGCTTTTCCCCGAGATCGGACTATAGAGCAGAGGGCGCGAGTCTCGTCCGGCCCGAAGACCCGAGAGATAAACCTCGGCGTGCGTGCGGTAATACGAAAATTATGGAAATCCACTTATCGGACGCTAGCGCGTGCGAGAGCTCGTCTGCTGAAATCCAATAACGTCATCTAGCGCCCGAGCGTCACTCTTTCTCTATCTCTCTCTTTCTAGGCTGTCTGGGAC
This sequence comes from Anagyrus pseudococci, assembly GCA_030522585.1. Classification (NCBI taxonomy): domain Eukaryota; kingdom Metazoa; phylum Arthropoda; class Insecta; order Hymenoptera; family Encyrtidae; genus Anagyrus; species Anagyrus pseudococci. The sequence continues at coordinate 5,780 of JAPYYQ010001251.1, forward strand.
GCCCGGCCTCGTAAATCATGAGGCAAGTTGAAAAGCCGACGGCGAATCCAAGCACGAGTCGCCTCTAGCCCGACGTACCGGCTGCTCCGAACGACTACTCTCCCTGCTGCAACCTCCTCCTTCCTCCTCTTCCTCCTATTCCTTATGCTGCGACGCTCGAGCGCGGAAACGAGCAAAAAGTTAGCGCGCCCGCGAGCGCGCCGAGGCTGCACTACGTGCGCGTTTACCCTCCTGAGAAGTTCGGGCGACCCCTGTACTCTCTCTCTCTCTCTCTCTCTCTCTCTCTCTCTCTCTCTCTCTCTCTCTCTCTCTCTCTCTCCCCCTCCCCCTCTCTCTCTCTCTCTCTCTCTCTCTCTCTCTCTCTCTCTCTCTCTCTCTCTCTCTCTCTCTCTCTCTCATTAACCCATATAGTTGTTTTTTTTTTTTTTTTAGAAAACGATTATTATTTGTGCCCGACGATCAGTTTAACTCTGATTTCGAAACTCAATAATGTCAGTGGAAAAAGAGAATGAATTTCGAAAAAAATAAAGGGCTGCGACACTCGGGAGGTCGCACGTGGATATTTTATATTCCATCAAAAGTTTGCTCCGATAAAAAATATTCAATGTATTTTATTGTTTCTTTTTTATGCTATGAAAAAATATCTACAACGCTGAAATTGTCTCCAGGACTTTTCCAGGGAATATTGGGAAAGAAAGAAAAGTACGACTCTGAAGCGAGAAAGATGAACAGCTTCGGGATTCTACGCTAGGAAAATGGAAATTTCAGGCTCCAGTGAGTGGTACCATTCGAAATTTGAACACATCCCCACGTTTTTAATGCATTTGATTTTGAAGCTTGACTTATTCATTGGTGGACCTAGACAAAAAAAAACACGACCGACACGATGGAAAAAAATAATTAACACGGCCACAGAGCTTTCCTTGAAGCGAGGGTTGATCGAGCGGCAATGCTAAGTCTGTACAGCGAGAGAAGGCAAGAAAGAGAAGGCGAGGTTGTATAAAATTTTACTGCCGCTAAATCGGCCAATAATTGTTACGGGCCTGCTCCGATCGCGTAAAACACGTCGTAAACGCCGGGGAGACGAGTGCGCCCGACGGGGATGCCGGGGCTGACTATGGGATGGTCGACCGAGCGTAGAATTATACGCTTGGAGATGTGCACCCCATTGAGTGAAGCTCGAGGCTTACAAGGAGCGGTTTTAGTCGTTGGGCTGCCGCTAATGCTGAATCTTGATTTATAAATCAAGCTTTTAGTGAGCGATGATGATGATTAGAAAAATACGTATTGTAGGAGATGGTTTTTGTATTTTTATTTTGTTTTTGCAAAAAAAAGCTTCGTAAAAGAAAATAGCTTGCATTAGAAAATCTTGTTTTATAGCTGAGTACTTCTTTTAAAAACTTTACTTTGACATTTTTCTCAAAAATTACATTCTGGAAACTGTATATTGCATTTTATTTCAACCGTTTACGTAAAATTCTTTTGAAATTAAAATTTCTTCAGAGAGAATATTCTATTTTATACATGTATTTCAATTTATGTAAATAAACGGTCAATATTTTGTTTGAAAATCTGGTGCTTTATTAATTCATCATCGTAAATTCATAAGCTAAAAAAACTCATTAAATCTTTTTAAATTTTCTGATATTTTGATATTCATAATATTGTTTGCCTATTCACCAAAAATTTGTTCACACAAGCAAAAGCTTGGAGATGATAATAAATTCCGCAAAAGATAAATCTAACGGTACGGCTATATAGAAAAGCGTGTACCACATTAATTTTTTGTGTTTACAAGTTGAGAAAAAAAAGTTTTTTCTGCCGCAGTGAAGTTTGCGTGAGAAGCCAATTGCAGAGGCCCCTTCAATAACAACCGTACTGATATTGCGGCTAGTGAAGAATTGTCGAGTCGAGAAGTCTAGACAACTTTTTTTTCTCTCCTCTTACGAATCTATATTCTCGAGTACAAAGGCAAATGAGAGAGAGAGAGAGAGAGAGAGAGAGAGAGCAGGCCTATAAATAACATCTCCGACCGTAGGAATTTCGAAACGTCATCGTCGCGGACGTTTTCCATATCTCGCTTTATTCTATCCTATCAAATTATGATCATCAGACGAGATTTCAAGCCTTTAACAACGTTTCAATTTACGCTCTATTACTCGGCAAAATTTATTTCGTTATTAAAAAAAAAACAAAAATTAAAATCACAACACTATAGCTTACAACCAAAACTCCAAAGGAAAAAAAGAAAAAAAACGAAAGGAACCAGCATCAAGCGTTATCTTGATCACATCAACAAATCCTCATTTGGGAAACACCTAAATTTTCAAAGCCATTTGCTAGAAGGGTAAGTAAGCGTATAGGGTCGACAATGCGGACAAGAGAACGCGCAGTAGCGCGTGCTGGAAGATGAACAACAAAAAAATGCCAGAAGAAAGAGAGAGAAAGAGAGAAGAGCCGAGATTCATAGAGCGCCCGCGGAGTGATGCGAGGTAATAACGCGGATCGTCGACCGAGAGAGAAAGTAGCGGAGGAGGGATGATTGAGTGACAAGAGGAGGGGGGAGGGCACGCGCGCGTCTACTTGGCTCTGGCTCAACGACTCGACGTGCAGCGCTGGCTTTTTCTCTCTCTACTCTATAGCTGCGCAGCAGTGGCGGTCCTTAATGAAAAGCAGCGGAATGCCACCGACGACGGACTCTGCCCTTTCCTTCCCTCTCGAGAAAATTAACCGAGCCGGCAACCCAACACCAAGGACCGAGCTCTTTGACTCTTCCTCCTCTTCTTTTATTTCGAGAGCGCGCACTCTCGGGAAGGAGTCTCAAATTTAACGATTCCATTATAGTCGAGAAAGCATCTCTCTCTCTCTCTTTCGGCTAAGCTTACAAGAACGCGTATCGACAGTGGTATATTTTTGTCAAGCTCGAGCAATCTTCCGCAGCAGTCGCATATGTCCCTCCGTTCATACGCGCGTGTCAGAGCGAAGAAAAGAGAGCAAAAGAAAAAGGTCGTATGAAAAGACCATATCGTTTCTATTACCCTCCTCGGAGAGTCGGCCGCGCGCACGAACACACAGGAGCCCCACACACAAAGCACACGTTCGATAACAAAGGGAGTCTCCCTCTCTCTCTCGCGAGCGCGCACGAGCGCAAAAAGCGTGGAAATCGAGGAAAAGGCAATAATAAAATCTATCACGGCCACTCGGGGAGGTGAAGGGGGGGAGGAGAGTCCGCTGCTGGAACGGCAAAGAATCCTTATTGCCTCGGCCGAGTCCGGCATTTCAGCAATATATACAGAGCAGGTGTACAAAATGCCAGATCCCCCCTCCCTCACTGTCTCTCCTTCTCTCTGTACTCTATGCGATACTACTCCCTCCTCCATGTGCGCTGACTGTACGAACGACAGCTTGTGCCCGTGCTTGTCCACCCTCATATCTTCGTCCCTCCTTCATCTCGACTTTATCCCTCTCTACTATTGCACAACTGGACAGGGTCCTGCTGCTGGATCTAATAGTTTCTCGTATAGAACTACATATATATGTATAGGTATCACCGTACTTACGCATACAATATGCTGAGGTAAGTTAGCGTAAGTACTTGTTCTTTTGTCCCTTTTTTTATATTTTCGAAAATACGAATGGTCAGGAACGGGTCAGGCAAACGAGATGAAAATCCATTCGTTAGCCAAGCGATAAAAATGTTTTCGTTGTGCCCGAATCGACATTATACCCCCGATGCGATCGTTCAAATTTAACAGGCGTATACATTCAATTATCGTTCGTTTATTCTCCGTCGGTCCGAGCCTCGTAAATCCGAGGTAAAAATTTATTATCTCGAAAAATAATTGGAAAACCGCTGCGAATTTCGGATAATTAAACGCGCCGAAAATACGCGACTCGTAATGCATTTAAAACTTTTCACTCGCGCGATATTGCCCCCTTCTCTTTCCATCTCTCATCCCGTGCAAAAGTTTATGACGCGTCAGTACGTGCCCAATCGAATAAAACGCTAAAATTCTATTTATTAACAAAGACCTCTTGAAAAAGCCTCCCCTAAATTTGCCCTTCCATCGCGTGTTAACCACCCAAAGAAAAAAAAAAGAAATGAAACAAATAAACAAAGATAAATACATAATCAATGGCAACATTGGCGAAGCTTGGCAGGCTCGGATCATTCGATTAAAAAGCACACGGGCGGGGCGCCGCTATAGGAAAACAACAAGCCTGCTACTGCTGCGGCGCCTGAAAAGCGCGTCGAGAGAACGCGACCGGCAGCTGCGAAAGCCCCTCACTCGCGCCTGCGTGTATACATACGTATACAGGGCCCAGTATTCAGGTATATAGTATGGCGCATCCGTTTTCGCCCCGTGACTCCGCCACCACCACCATATACCGCCGTTGTGCGCTCCATCTCACCCGGATTTTGCCGGCGCAAGGGGCCACGTACGCTCGCCACTTGGCCGTCTCTGTGTAGCCGCGTGTGTGTATGGCGCGTGTGCAGAGAGAGAGAGAGAGAGAGAGAGAGAGAGAGAGGGATAGAAGTCTCTCTCGCAACCCCACCCTCTACGGTCGGGCGAAGCGAGGGGGCGGCCCGGGCGCGAGAAAGAAGGAAAAAGCGGGTGGGCTCGGGGGGTAGAGGCGGCGTGGCGTATTGATCGAGTGGCTCTCTCGCGGGCCGCGTGCGTGCGCCGCTGGAAAGAGAAACGCCGCCGCCGCTCCGCTGCTTCTGCTATACTGGCGCGAGAGAGAGAGAGAGAGAGAGAGAGCAGCCCCTTTCCAAAGCCGCCGGCACAGGACGCGCGCGAGAGAGCCGACTCTTGTTTGCTGCTCTCTCTCCCTTTACACCCCCTCTCATCCTGCACCTCCCTCGCCATAGCTCCGCTGCTGCTGATACTACTGATACTGATACTACTACAGTGGCCACTACTGCTAGTATGGGGGGAGAGGGCGGGCAGGCTTTGTTATCGCAGCCCGGAATTTTTGGTGGCCACCCGCTCATGCTACACTCGGGGATATGTATGCGCACTACTACGGGCTCTGCAGGCGCGATTTCAAAGGCTCCACAAGCAGGTCGCTTATGCTAATCCTGCGCAAGCCCGGAATTCACGAATTTATAGACGGCCACGAGAAGCCGCGATGGTTTCTTTCTTTCCATGCGATCTTATTCCTGGCTTTCTTTACACAGCGTTCTCGGAAGATTAAAGTCTTTTTGACGGTTTATAATTTTTTTTATACAGATAAGTTTGAAGAGTCATTTTTACGTTATTCGCAGTCGAGTTTATTTGTTTTTCTCGAACAATCTAACAAATTCTTAATGCGACTCACTGCATTTGATAGACGTTATTCTACTTGTCATCGATGCAGCCAAAAAAAAAAACCCAGCTAGCCACAACTCTGATATTCATCCCTGAAAAAGACAAGTCTCAAAAAGAGACGCGTCCTATTGAAAAAAGGGAGAGAGTTCGACATGTATCGAGGCAAACAGCGCGTCAAAGAGACGTGTCTTTGTCGCGGTTGAAAGGAGAGCAATATGACCGTGGACCGAAACAATTCGACGCGATGAGAGAGGGAGAGAAGATGGCGACGCGCGCCCTCGTGCGTTGGCGGGGCTCAGTCGCGCGCTTTCGAGGGCATCGAGAGAGAGTCTGGATTCTGCATGCGCCAATATGTATATTCAAAGGGTCAAGGAACTCGCCGGGCCATGTTTATACGAGCGTAAATCTACCGGGGGCTTTTAATGCCCATTCAAACGACTTGCCCGTCGTGATGCTGTTTCAGCGAGTTTCTCGAGCGGAATTTGCTTTGACGAAGGTCAATGACAATGGCCGCCGCGTGTGCGTGAGTGATGAGAATTTTTCACGATACGTTGCATAAGCTCGTGCTGTAATCGATTTCAATAATACGTTGTACAGCCGTGTTATCTTTCTTGTTTTTTTTTTCACTTTAATTCGACGATTTACAATGTTTGTATTTGGAACGGAAAAAGAAAAGATTGCTATGGCTATATGGAAGCGAGCACGAAATTTATCGCGAGCACAAAATTCAATTAGGTCATCGGCGATTGGCTGTCCGGATGTATGTATGTACGTAAAAATCGAAAAAAGTTATCGTCGCGCGTCTACTCGACATGTAGCTCATCTCCCATAGAGTCTCTCTCTCTCTCTCTCTCTCTCTCTCTCTTTCTCTTTCATCTTGTGAACGTGGCTCCCCGGAGAGCAGTGAGAGCGTATGCCTCGCGCCCTACATCCTTGCGCCCTTACTACTCTCTCATCCGCTATCCCCCACACGCCTTTAACCCCCCGCATACATCCAGAAAGAGAGAGGTTTTTCAGGTAACGAGCAATTCCAGCTAATACGGGTCAGCGAAAGAACCTCCCGAATCCCCATAAACTCATCGGAGCAAATTGCGACTCCGACATTACTTCCAACGTTTATTTACATGTGATACTGCATTCAAATGATTTACGACATTGCCGCATTGCTCAGGAGGGATGGACTGGCCTGGAGAAAGAGAGAGGGAGTAAGTTTATTGCTCGGATAACCATTTCCCATATAGCGAGCGAGAGCGCGAAAGTAGTCGGGCAAACAAGATCGCACTCAGCAGAGGGAGTGAGAGAGAGAGAGAGGCATATATAACTCTTCGCTCTCTTTGGAAGCGCAGCGCCGCGGTGCCGAATAAAAGCTCGAACCCGCGCGCTAAGCAATAATAATCCATCTCCAGGAGCGAGCTCTCTTTTTGCCCGCACACCACTTCCGCTCTCTTGCCTTCCCGACTTCCTTTGCTCAAGTCGAAGCTCCGGATTTTCCGGGGCCCCCCGCAGCCGGCAAAAAAGCACGAGCTTTACTTTAACGGCTGAGCTTGCGGCGCCCAGCTGAGAGAGCTTTTGTCGTTGGTTATGTGTATGTAGACCTCGCACTTCCACAGCAGCGCCCCCACCCGCGTGAGAAGCTGATTTTTCAGATTGAACTTTATCCATTATTCAACTGTATTCTCTATTTGCGTGCAAGGTCGAGTTGTGTGTGATTTTGGGTTATTGTCGACTTATTCCCCCGGTATGAAGAACTGCCTGCTCGAGAACGCCGCGCTATTTTTATAACTCTTTTTCGAGATTCGTTTCGAAAGTACGAAGGTTCGGGAATAGAAGCGTAGAGGAGATTGAATCGTTGCCGTGAGCGTAGCTCTAGTTTAGATCCAACGGATACGTCGCGAGAGGGAGAGGTAAGCAAACGAACCGCGACTGCGGCAGTAACGTTATACCGCCGTCGTGCGCTGCCGAGGAAATCCGGCAATTCTTTAGCGCTGGAAGTGCGTCGTCTTTGACGAGCTTTCCAAGAGATTTTGCATTGTTCACTGCCGTTTCGAATGTACTAATCTAATGCAAAAATATATACTCGGTTGTACCGTTTTAGAAAACTTTGTAGAAAAAGATAATCACTTTCTCCAATCCATTGAGGCAACTGGCATATAGACAATAGAAGATCAAGAAAACGAAGCAACATATAATCTCCGTAGGGTTGTGTGAAAGGAGCTCTCGGGAGAAATCGATAAAAAGATGCGAAGCCACTCCAACTGGCATCCGGCAAAATATCGGCCGTGCGCGTGTATTCACACGTATGCAGTTGTGTACCTTCGCACAGCAGCGCATGCATTATGCATCTCTGCTATAGTCTCGAGTCGACGGGATTCCTGACTCCTAAGAGAAACCCCTCTCTTTCTCTATCTGTATACGTACATCTATCCTGTTTTCGTTGCGCTGACCCTTGCAGTGTAAAACACGAGAGCCGAGACGTCATATGACGCGTGTTCGCTCGCTTAAGTTGTTAAAGGGCTACCTGACATGCGTGGTCTATACTCTAATATTCAGCCGTACGAGGTTACCAGACTGATGATGAAAGATAATGAATTTAGTTGAGTCATTAAGAATAACTTTCGTAACGATTGGTCATGAGATGTTTGAAAGAAGAACGACTAATGCTTGAAAATTTCGATCAACTGGTGCACACTTTGTAAAAAGCTAAAAAAAACTCGCTCAAATTTGATAGTCGTCCGTTAGCGATTTAACAACTCGGATTAAACAGGCGAATTATCGATGAGCAAGAGAGCTTGTAAACTCGCGCGGTATATCTCGAGAAGGGTCATTGGCGGTAGTAAAAAGGCAATATAACCAGCCACTCAACGGCGCCGCTTTCATCTGCTCTTCAAGCAAACCAGAGAGTCGGAGGGGGGGGCGCGCTAATCACTCGTTATGCGGCGATAATCGTCGAGATTAGAAAGTGACTCAATACATAGCTATGGAGTACGAATCTTCTGCGTCGGTGGATCGCGATTACAACAAAAAGTGGCCATGTACGTTGAGAGCAGTCGGTAGAGGCATCATCCCCGCCGATATTATTCGCGAACAAGGTTTAGGGGAGGGCCGCAGAGCCATAAGCATCAGACGAGCGAGTCTACGACGAAGAGAGAGAGAGAGAGAGAGAGAGAGTAGAGGACTTCGGGGCTCGTGTAGAGAGAGAGCTGCCAGACACACGGGACCTGTTGCTGTCGAGTTTACGGTGTTTTTACGAGCGACGTTACAGCCGGCCCCGCGCGCAGCACGTACACGCGGCCCTTTACGCCCCGGCGTCTCTCTTTGCGCTCTTGAGAGCGAGGGAGGGAGAACGACTGCGCGCGTGCCGCGGCCCATTATACTCCTGGCTACGGGCACACACACACACACACACCATCCGTTTGAAGGAGGGCCGGGCGGATTTTTGTGCGGCTTCGCTATCTTATCGCGGCGCTCTTAACTCAGTAGTCGGCCGATCGTAAAATCTCCAACTACCTCTTTCCCCCTACCTCCTCCGGTACTAAGGCCCGAGCAATTAAACGCCGCTGCTTCTGATCGCTCGCCCCCCCCCTTCAGCCGTGTTCTCTAGCTTCACTTTACGCTCCGTGTAAACAGATGTCTTTGGCTTTACCGACGAGTAATCCTTATCCTCGTACCATCGTTCGACACTTTTCCGCTTCAACGACTCGCACCCTATACGTAAGCGCAACAGGACACGTAATACTTTTTATTATACTCGTAAATGGTAATGTTTTACGTTTCAGAAAAAACGAAGTTTTATCTACCTGTCGCTCGAATTCAAACTAGCGAATGAAGCCCAAGTCGCTAAATCGAGATGAAAATAAAAATCCAAGGCGCGAGATGAAACGAAAGTAAAGACGAGCCAGCAACTTTTTAGCGCGTTGGCAAAAAAAAAAAAATAATTTCGCGGGAGAAGGGAGCGTTTGCGTTGCCGGTATATGGGCACAGGGGGGCAAAAGCGCAGTTTTGTGTCCCGCGCAATTAGAACTTTTCCGCATTATTCATACAACTCAAGAGGAAGAGAGCACTGCTGCCGCCTCCTTAGCCAGCTGCAGCGTACCTCTTATATTTCGGATCCTCGGCGTATATCCGAGGCCGAGGGCTTCTTCTTCTTCTTCTTCTTCGTCGACGCCGAGAGAAGAAGAGAGAAGTGGGAAAGAAAGGGGAGGGGCGAAGGGGTACAGGCAAGCCGGAAAATTCAGAAGTCGTCGGGGCGTCTCGGTACGCTTCATGAATTTTAATGAAATTTTGCGAGCGCCGAAAGCACCGCTCTTTCTCTCTTACTCGCGTACACCTGTATAAGAGAGGCTACGAACTTTCCTTCGTCCCACTCGAGAGCTCGGTGCCGCGAGGAGGCGTCAGGAGCACCAACCTACCCTCCTAAACGAGCACATCTCCCAACCTCGCCAAAATGACACTTCCTCTCGCGTGTACCTGTTCTCCGTTCCTTATAGAAAAACGAGCCTACTCGTCCATCCCGCTAGCCTTTTCGGCTTTAAACCATTTACAGGCTACTAACACCGCGGCAACAGTGGAAGCGCAATAAAAACGCAATTTTGCACCTCGTCCTCCTCTTCCTCGCTCCCCCCCTTCTCTCTCCCTTCCCTTCTTGCTGTAACGAAGGGCTTTTAATTAAAGGCAGTCGCACGCGCGCGCGCACTGCCGGTTCGTCGTTTATATATCAACGGGGACGCCTGAGCGGTGGTGGAGGCGCACGTGCGCCCCAGCGAATCATCGCGATTACGACGGACGCTCGGACTTGCTCTCGGCCGTCGCTCCTCCTCCCCTGCCCTTTCACGGCATACACCTGTCACTCTGGCGCACTTTATGCCTCTCGTATAAACCCTGCCCTCTCGGCCCTTTTCGTTAATCCCCGCTGCCCGATATGCCGGATGAGTTGTTTATGGAAGCATAAGCGCGATGCCGAGCCGGTGATAACCAAGGCATTATCGCCCCTCGTTTTGTGTGCAATACGAGTGCACTAACTGCTTAGAGGAGGAGGGGGAGGAGGCTATAGTTCTAATGGGCTTTGGAGACGCGTGTCAACATTAGCTGGTGCTGCTGGAGGCCGAACAACGGGCGTTCGCCAAAAATCTCGGGTAATAAGGAGGGCGTCGTATAGCTGCGGCGCATGCAGCGCGAAAAGAACAAGCGAAGCCCGAGAGCGAAGAAACTTGGCATAAGGAGGAGAGGCCGAGAAGAGAGGCAGCAACGATAGCGCTTCCTTCTTCTCTCCACGCCTCCCCGCGATGCAATCTCCATGGAATTACCATACGATTAAGAGAGCGGGGCAGAGTCGCAGGAGAGAGAGAGAGGGGGAAAGAGCCACGACAAGCGAGGGAGGTTGCCGTATGCAAGGCCAGGGAAGGAGTGATCCAGCCGGTTTCCAGCGGAACGTTTAAAGGATGACGCGGTCTAATTAGCCGCACAATACGCCGGGCCATCCGGACAGCTCTCTTTCTCTCTCTCTCCCTCACTTTTCTCTTTCTCTCCCTCTCCTTTTGCGAGAGATTGCCATCTCATGCGCGCATGGAAGCACCTCGAGCACTTTGCGAATCGACGAGGCGGAGGGTAGGCCAAGCGATATGCTAGCGCTCGATGAATTATGTATTGGCGTTTAATAAAAAATCTCGCCGGGGGAACGTTTCGTTGCGCCAGATATCGCTCTCTGTACCGTGTACACCTTTATGACAAGCCGAAATCACGTCAGGCCGATAAAATATATTGCATTGTCAAAATGCCAATCACGAGACACCCAAGCGCACGCGGCGACCCCCTGGCCCTTTCTTCCGAGCGTTTTTTTTTCGACTTCTCTTTTTTTTTCATTTTATTTTTTTTTCTTTTAATGCGTCATTAAAATACATCCTTGGCTCCGTTAAGTCAAGATGCCGATCTTTTTATTATCGGCGATAAAAATACATGCAAAAACCGGCCGATGCTTCTAGGCGCAAGAAAGAAAGCGAGATAGGCACGAGAGTACTTACCTAGAGGGAGTACGGCAGAGAGCCTTGCGATAAGCTCGGAGCCCTGCAAGTCCCTCTCTACACCGCTCACCCTTCAGTTGGCGCGAGCTTATTTTACAGATTTTTTTTACGATACGAGGCACACTCGCAGCAACACAGCTGTATACAGGCCCCTCTATGAACGCTCGGTCTCTCGCTGAGGTTTACGGGTTTGCAAGATTTTATCGCGAGCCGCGCAACGTACGGTTTGTTAAAACGCTAGGGCTAAGCCGAGCACGCACGCACCTCGTTGCACTTCCGCGAGACGACGTTTTTTCCTTTTTCGCGAGGGTATAATGAAAGAGCCAACTCTGTTTCGACTATCATTACCGACGCACACGAAAATCGGCTGTGGAACAGCTGAACTCTTTTCTAATTTGTCTTTCTCGCTGACGAGGATTGAAGTGCAAATTAATAGCGTCGTTGATCTATATAGCACAAGAGAGTAGTATTGCGTGTTGCGCGATCGAATTGATAACGCTTGGAAGAGTCGTACAAGCAGCATTTTTCGAATCCGCGATGACAACAATGGCGAGCAAAGAAATGGTAGAGAGTAGTCGGGTTAAGAACAGCACGTCTTACAGAAGAATACACTTAGCGACGACGTCTCGCCGACGACAGGCGGCTTCCTTTTCGTCCTGTCGTATACGGTTATCAGGCGAATAAAAATCCTAAGCCGAGAGAGAGAGAGAGAGAGAGAGAATAGGTATATGATACTTGGGGAAAATCGTCGTCGTCGCGGCCTTATGCCTGACACGATGTTCTCCCATCGTGACAGCATAACTGCCAAGCGGATGCTCTTCTCGTAAATTGCCCTTGTAAGAGAGCGCGTATATAGCCGCTGAGCCGGCGAGGCAAAAATAAAGGAGCGTTGAAGAGGTTTAACGGAATCACGACGAGTATTTGTACGAGCGGCTATTGCTGTAGTGTATACACAAGGAATATTGAGCATACGTTGATTTAATTAAATGAGATTCGTAACGAAAATAGCGAATTGAGATATTTCAGAAATGCCGGAACGTGGTTTATCTCTGATTTTCAACGGATCGAGTTGGAAACTGAGCCCGCGGTAGCCGCGGTAACCAGTGTATTTTCGAAAGTTCGAGCAGATTCGATAAGAGCCCCATGACTTTGTAGCCTGAACTTTCCCCGAATATTACGACCGAGATGCTTTTCACGCGTGCCGCGAAAAAAAAGAGTCCCTTGCAAAGCGAAATCCGGCTCTGTTCTTCCTCGTCCTGCTCTTGTCCCGAACGCCTCTCGCAGTAGAGAGAGGGGGGATAAAGAAGTTTACTTGCAAATAGGAATGCGCGCGGGGATCGTTGGCATCGATTCGCTTCGGTCGGCCCGCTCTGCGGGGATATTCTATGTAGAAAGCCGCAAGAATACGTACGCGCGGTGCAAAGCCGACGACGATGGCTCGTTAGTCGGGCTGCAAGCGAAGTATAAGAGAGGAAGAGAAAGAGAGAAACGAAGAGGAGAAGCCAGAGAGAAGGAGAAAAAAGAGGATATAGGGGAGAGGAGGTTGTGTATACACGGATGTGTGTATATATAGTAGTGCTCGCGCGCAAAAGGACGGAGGAGATGCAAGGATGCGCGAGGAGGAGCTCTCTTGGCTATGCGTCGCAGAGCTCTACAATATATGCACGTATGGATGTATAATATATAAGCGTGTGTGCATACGTACAGAGAAAAAGAAAAGGAGCGAGAGATATGTATATAGATATAGAAAGGGAGAGAAAGATAAGTGTGAGAGAAAGAGAGAGAGACGGGAGGGGGAGGAAAAAAGGCGGGGTAAGCTAGGTGGAAAGGAAAAAGTTTAAGAAGCAGCAGCGGTATAAGAAGGAGCAAGCGAGCGGGCAAGAGGCAGCAGTGGGCAGCATCGCTGCGGGAGCGCGTCCGAGAGAAGCAGAAAGGAAGGCCGGTTCACCTTGACTTCCGAGCAAGAGAAAGAGAGAGAGAGAGAGAGAGGTCTGCAGGAGTGAGAGGGAGAGAGGCCAAGAGCGAGGTTCGGTCAGCCCATCTGCATGCTATAGGGCCGAGTGAGTGAGAAAGAGAGAGAGAGAGAGAGACAGAGCGGGCTCTCGAAGATCAAGCGGAGAAAATGCGGCGAGAAAGAGAAAGAGAGATGCCGATCTCTCGGAGAAAAAGAGATTCGCCTTTTAAGAAGCGGCCTGCTGACGCCGCTGAGAGAAAAAAAAAGAGAAGAAGAGAAGAAGAAGAGCCGAGGGGACGACGAAGACGATGAGGCTGCTGCTGCTGGTGGAAGGGAAAACGAGAGAAAGGACGCGCGCGTACCTGCGCGTAAATAAGCCAGCCACGGAGAGGGAAGCTATGAGAAAGAGAGAGAGAGAGAGAGAGAGAGAGAGAGAGAGAGAGAGAGAGACGAGATAAAGGAATAGGAGCGTTGACTCCGGGACCTCTCTACTCCTTCCTCCTCCACCTCCTACTCTTCGACTCTTCGTTTTCTCTCGCTCTCTCGCTCGCGCCTTTGATATTCTCACGATTAGAGCTCAGCTCTCGACGCGCTGCTTGAGTAGCTCCGCTCGAGCGCGCGTTGCTTCGGGAATTTTTTCGTCTCTCGCCCCGAAAAGCGCTATGGGTGTATACTATATATACGTGTGTACAAGAAGGAGCATACAGAAAGCGAGAGGAATGTCGCGCGACAACGCCGCTTATATACGAACGTCGTGCGACGACGACGACGACTCTGGCGCACCGGCTCTCTAAAATTAGATTTCGGCACGCTCGTTTCTCGCCTACACTTCTCTTTTCTCTATCCACCTCTAATTCTCTCTTTCTCTATCTATCTACGTGTTTTCGGTTTCTAACGTTGATTTGATATTCGGAGAGAAATGATTTTTTTTTGTTTCGACTGACGCACGAGATACAATTATGGAAAGCTGTAGCGTGGACGAACTTTGCGACAGAATACTGTTACGACAAACTGAGAAAAGTCTGTACCCGAATTCAAAATTTTTTTTCTTTTTAATACGAACTGTTTATTACGATTTTGTTAAGCATGAATAAGTAAGGATCAAAAATAATTCCAACGGAGCTTAATTTCGATTCGTCGAAAATAAGCCAAGCAAAGGATAGCGGAAAAGAAAAGACAGAGGGTAGTTATATGTATACACAGAGAGGGCGCAAGCCAAAGTCTCGATATATTCCAAGGGGGCCAAAGTGAGTCACGGGGGAGAAATTCGAATCGGCCGAGGGTCTGCGGGCCGAGAAGAAAGAGTTGATAAAGCGACTGCCGAGGCATCCGTGCGTGGGGCTTTAACACCTTTGCACCTCGAGCTTTCTATCACGACCCCTCTCTACGATTCTCAGCGAACAATGAAGCCGGGATACGTCAATGGCGGGCCGATTGAGATATCACGAAATGCGTTATTGGCCATCGAGATAAATTAAGCGGATTTATGATTGGCTCTCTTTCGCTTCTCTCTTCGTTCTCGGTCAATTAAAAATAAATGACTGGCCGCTCTCTCTCTCTTTCTCTCTCTCGGCAGAGACGACGTATAAATCACTGTTAATGACCGCCGGCGATTTAGGAGTTTTAAGAAGCCAACTGCGGGCCGAATAAAAATCGGCTCGACGCCTTGCATTCTCGCTGTATATCGGGCGTGGGGTTGTATGTATCTGATCGGCGGACCATCGCGCGACAAAGAGGATTATCTTAACGGCATCACCGCCGCGCTCTGGGAGAGTCTCGGGAATTACGGAGCACCTGCACGCGGGACCTGCACAACAATGGAAAAACGAAATCCCATTTTTGCAGCGACAGCCTATTGTGCCTGTCTCTCTGCGTGTAGGGCTGCTGGGGAGGATCAGATACGGGAGGCTCGGAAAAGAGAGGGAGAGAACTCCGGGGATCTATGTGCCAGATGCCGGGCAGCCCGAGCTCGCTGAGGGCGGTAGTAGCTTAGGATTTGGAGGAGAGGCCTGACGAGCTCCCTTGGGACGCACGAGGAGCAGCAGCTCCGCCGGCAATGACCGGGACGACTCTCTTTTCTTTCTGTCTTAGCCCTCGGAAAATTATTGCGCTGCCGGGACATTATTAAGAGTTAACTCGATAGCCCTGGAATACCGGGATACTCGGTAGTGCTAGTTGGACCGACCTGTGGAGGGTAGGGAAGAAAAAGTTTGTCCGATGATGGGCCATTGCGGCGCGTTATAAAGGAGCTCGGTATACGCTGTTGTTTAATTGCAAAGTTTCGGAATGCCGATTAGTTGTATGCAGGTTTAATTGGCGGCGTGTGACGTAGCCGCGATAAAACGTTGGCGGGATACCGAGCGAGATATAAATTTTCCAACGTCGCGCGCACGAATATGAGCAATAAGGGGCCTTTTTACGAGCCGTGTTTTGCTTCGATTGAGACGTCGGTAAATCGCTGTTTGAACGAAGAAAAATAAGCCTGCCGCCGGTTTGGAGCGGGGAATGCCGGCTCGTTAAACGATATAACGCGGTGACAAGAGGTTCCTCTCACGTCCTCGCGCCCGTGCCAACGAGAGATGCCATAGCGATATGAAAAGTTATGCTCGAAGCGGCGCGCGTTGATTATATAAAACCAGTGGGTAAAACGGTCTGCTTAACATAACGTTTATCCGGCTTCCTTCGGTTTTACTACTTTTTCACTGCCTCGTCAGCCATTGCCCGTAAACTCCTCTCCAGCCGCCGGGACAATGTCATGCCGCCACACTCCGTGCGCCTTTCTCGCTCTCTTTTTCCATCGGCATTTCCAGCCACTGCAGGCTCCTCTAACCCTACGCCCCCATTTTTCCACCAAACGCACCATTCCCATCCTTTCCGTTCTAGTCCGTAAGCGCGCAGCTTTCTCGCCGGCCGATATAAATTATCCGCTCCTTTTTCCTCCCCCGTTCTCTCCGTTTCAAGCCAGTCCCTCCCTCCTGCCCCTTCGCGCGCCACTATAGTCTATACGCAGGAGTGACGTGAATTCGCGGACTCTTTCGCCCTGCCAAAATTCGCCAGCGAACGAAAATTCCTCGATATGCGCTTTCGATTCCGCGCAATGGCTCGGAAATGATTTAGCGATCGCGCGCCGGGGGGGGGGGATACGCTATCTGGGACGCTGTAAATAAGCGGCTGAAGTTTTGTTCAGAAAAAAAGAACAGGTATATGTAGAAGGAGAGTTAAATAAACAAAAAATGGAAAAGAGAGAAAAAAAAGAGCGGGAGAAAGAAAAATAAGAGATAAAGAGAGTTTTGTGCACGTCGGATATTTTGAGAAATGTATACGAATACGTATACGCGTATGTGTAACAGAAGCGAGTGTAACGCGCTAATCCCGAAGTTTACGCGCGGCATGAATCACCCTGATTATAAGCGGAAGACGCGTATACGTCCTCGGTTTTCCGCCCCCGCCCCCCATCACCGAAAACCGTAATTCTTCATTTCGTTGGGAAAGTCTGCGCGGGGATGAGAAGGGGAGAGAGCGTGCGAGGGCGCGTGTCTAAAAGCGTCAGTAGATTCGAGAGGGGTGCGTTGCAACGTTGAAAGGGAGAGAGAAAAAGGGGAGGCTGGCGCTTGGGGCGGGGCACTCGAAATAATTGCGCGATTCGCGGTCTCTCGGCCGATCGGAGTGGCGCGCGTAAAAATTATGTTTACGAGTTTCGAATGGCTTGGAGAGAGAGAGGGTGACGGCGGCTGCGGCAAGCGGGGTTCGATAGAATTTTCAATTTCATTATGTTGCTGGATGCTGCTCTGCCACTGCGGAGATCGAAGACCGAGGAGGGGTTGGCTCCGAGGGGCATGGCTCCTGGCCGCTTTTACGATGCGCCGAGATTCTCGTTTGTTTTTATTTTATTGCAGCACGGCCGAGCTCTCCGTATTGATTGATAATTCCACTTCTTTTCTTTTTAATGAGCGATGAAAGGTCGGATGAAGGGGGCTAGTCGATCGACGGGTAATGAAGTGTAAATATTTCTGGGGCTCGTGTTTGGTTAGGTTGGACTACATTTTAAGAGCTACTTTTTTCTTGCTCTTACGGAAATAAGACTGATCGGATTAGGTTTCGATTTTTGTTTTATCACTTTGGAATATTCTGTAGAGCATAGATGTAAACCTTGTTTGACGATGTAAACATAACAAAAAACAGCTTTGTGGTATTAGGCACCGTTTGAGTGCCTCGAGAGTTGACAAAAATCAAACAAAACTCGACTTGCGCATATATACCGAGTTGCGAGAACAAAAAATACGGAAGATCCCGTGTATAATCATATTATCAACGCCGCCAGTCAGATAAGACTTGCGTTTATCAAACAATTTTGACAATAGAGCCTCCGGTGCGAGGTAAACAATATTCGGCGCTCGGTTTGTACGTCGCGCTACGCGTGCAAACGTCATGCAAGCGGTTGCGCGTTATAAAATATTTTACATTGTATACGGCCGGTTTGGCGTTAACTTGAAAATGATATAAATATTTTGCTTGTTTTTGTCTATATATTTACCAGTTTTTTCCTTGATTTCACACAGCACCGAAAATAGAGCTGGCTTCATTCTGTGGCAGTTCAGCGTGTGCTTTCTGAAAATAAAATTCATTATTGGTTGAGATCTAAAATTATACATTTTCTTTTTTAATTTTATATCTTTGAAATAGAAAGAAAAAAAGAATAGAAACAATGTTACAAAGTTGTTTTTGATTTTATATTTTTGTAAATAACAAGTAAATGTAATAATTTCAAGGCTGTATTTCTTTTAACGTTAATGAGGAACGAAAAAAACGCGGTTTGTATACAAACAAACACTGTGTCCATTTACAAACTGCCCTTACTACTGATGCCGTCTGCTTGTTTACAAAACATTCCATATCAGTAATTCATAAGAAACATAACTAGGCTTGATAATTTTTGGAGCCAACGACATATTAATTTGTAAGTAAGATAATTGAAAGGCAATTTGATAAATATTTTTCTTTTTTAGGCTAAACAAAACATAAACAGCATAATTAAAGTTTTATCCGGTATAAGACGGACGAAACGAGCGAGTATAAACAAAGCTGCGCATTTATGTACGTCTTTGTATTGAGACGGCGAGGGCCGGCAACGAGACACGGAACATCTGAGCGGCCGACGCGCTCCGTCGGAGCAACACATATAGCAGCAGCGTCTCGCGGGCGCAGGAGAGAAGACAAGCGCGAGAGATGTGGTATGGAGCGAGAGGGAGAGAGACAGAGAGGAAGAAGAAGAGAAAGGCAGAGTATGCGGGGGATAGAAGGAGAAGGCTCGGCGAGAGCCGATGTAGCAGCAGCAGCAGCTGTCGCTTACCTGGCTTGGGCCTCGTCGAGGCTCTGGTCGGTGATGTTCATGATCTGCTGGAGTATGTCGCCGATGTCCTGCTTGCGGGCCTCGACCGTCTGGTCGGGCCCCTGGGCCGCCGAGCCGTCGACGGGGCCCATGTATCCGCCGCTGTTCTGGCCCTGGCCCTGATTGCCGCCCATGAGGCCGACGTTCGATGCACCGTGTTGCAGCATCCTGCCGCTCTCGTCCATCAACGGCCGGAGAACGCGCGCTCACCCGCTTAGCCCGTGCTCGGCCAGAGGGAGGCCCCCTTAGCCAGCAGCAGCGGCGGCCGGGTCCTGCAGCCGCTCAAAACGCGCAGCGTCGTTTTTGAGGTTAGGCTGCTTGGCTCTGTGTCTGTGTGAGAGCCTCTCTGTGCCGCTGCTCCGGCGGGCTCTCTCGCTTTCTCTTTGTCTCGAGAGGAGCACAGCGCGGCAGCCCGCACTGCCGACGGCGACGACGCGCGCGCTCTTCTTGCTCCCTCTCGCGCTCCTGAGAGAGATATATATATATATACGTGTGTATACGCGCGCGCGCGCGTTCGCTACTGTGTCTGCGGGCTGTGCTCCGACTCTCTTTCTCTCTCGCGCGCGCGCTCTCTCTGAGTCTGTGCGTATGTGTATAGATGCACGCGACTGCGACGGAGAAGCCTGCGCAGGCTGCACGCACCTCCTTCACGGGCTCTCTTTATTTTTTTTTATCCGCACGACACGGCTACGCGCACATGCGTCGAGTGTACGCATAGACACAATACGCGCACAGACACACACGGACTCGACGAAGCAGCAGCTCCGGACCCGCTGCTGTCTTTCTGACGGGCCGTCGTTGACGTTGTCGGCGGCGGCGGCTCTCAAGGCCGGCTGGCACTGCCGCGGTGTATACTCGCGCTCCTCCTCGTCGTTGCGGAGCGGCGGATATAATGTGACTGCTGCTGTTGACCGCCGAGAACTCTGTGCGGCGGCCGCTCTCTGCGCGAACTTTTCGGAGCAGCGCTGGCAGCACTTGCCGGGGGAGGGGGGGGCGGCGGACCTCCTACGGGTTCGCTGCGCTACGTCGTCGTCGTCCTGGGCTCCTGAGTCGGAGAGCCAGGAGTAGCGCAGCAGCGGCAACACGACACAAACACACGCACACTATCGCGCTCTAGCTCGCTCGTTGAGCTCTACGAATCTCTCCTCTCTCCGCGCGGCCGCAGCTCCTCACAGTCTGCGCCGCCGATCGCCGCTCGCTGCTCTCCTCGCGCTTGCGGCCTCACTCCCCCTCTCTCCGCGCGCCTACGCCGCCGTCTCGCATACATACACGCACACACGGAGAAAACTCGTCATTCTCTTTCTCTCTTTCTCCCTCGTGTGCTTATGCACACTGTTGTAAGGGCGGCAGCGCGATCTCCTTGTCTGGTTCGCGGCTTGTCTGCGCCAATATCGCTGTCTCTAGCTCGCTTTCCTTCTCAGATCTGCGCGTCGTTTTACCGAGAAACGCATGCGCCCGCGAACGAGAGGGAGAGAGAGAGAGAGAGAGGAATCGCGCCGCGGCCATTATCCCTCTGAGCGATTGGGCAAAATCTCGGACTTATACACACTGCAGTCGCGTAAGCCTTGCCTGCTGCATTAATATCCTTTTCTTTCAGTTTTCCTTGGGTGTACTCTTCTTTGCTTGGTCCTCTTTGCCTGCAAAAGACTGACCTACATTCAATCGGAATCATTATTTGTCTCTTTCGCATTACATCTGCAGACGAGCTTTTCGTTAAAATTTTCGCGATGGAACTTTTTGTAAGATAATTCGATGCAATATCAACCGGATGGTAATGCAGCTATAATTCTTATCAACTGTTCGATTACGAATTTATAATGAGGATCTTTTAAAATTAAAATAACTAGTTGAGTGCTCCAAAATTTTGTGAAAATTAAACTCTTCTAAAATTGTCATTTAAGGAGATTTTAAAAGTAATAATAATTGGAATGATCGTAATTTACTTTTCACGAATTCGAATTTCCCGCTGTTGACGCGGGTATTATAAACTCTGCCCACACTGAGACGTTCTTTTTTTTTTGTATTTTTCTGTAACTTTATTCGCAAAGCTTATGAATTTTAATTGTTGTTAACTTGGATTATTATCCATGCTTTTTTATGTTTATTTCACTAGATCATAAATATTTTTAAAAACAATTAAAAAACCGAATACAAATTATCAGTTTTTTCATGACTCTCATCCAATAGCAATGCAGATAAATCAGCGAACGCGACGACCTCTGGAATAAAAGTTAACAATATGGGCGTTTCATCCGCCATTACAGATATTTCGGAGCAGCGGTAAATTCAAAACTGTTTATTTGTAAACCTTCATCTTTTTCTTTTCTCATTTGTTTTCGAGCATTGTTCCATTAAATAAACATACTATCTTGTTTATTATTCATATTTCTACAAGAAACCTTCCAAAATTTAGAGAGTACAATTTTTTTCTAAATTTGTAAAGTTGCTTAAATATCTATTAAAATAACACTTCTATGAAATAACGGGACTTTCGAAGTATTGAAAAATTCCGCAGATAGTCAATTTGATCACTCACGTACTCAAATGATGTGAAAATTTTGCTGGCATTTATTATTACTCGCATTTATAGTGTAAAAGTACTAGAAGTACGAAATACGAATGAATAGGTATTTGTGTATAAGTGTGTCTAATATCTATAGGGATGAAGAAAATCTAACACCATTCCAGCGCGCTCCCGTGAATATTGTAAAATTTACAGAAGACAAAGACAAAAACTAAGAATTATATTTGCTAATTGTTTAAGTTCACGAAAAAAAACAATAATTATTAAGGTGAGATTTTATTTCATTATAGTACAATGCCTTGAAGAATTTAGGCAAATTATTAATGTTGATGCGGTTATTTGCAGTCCATTCAATAATGCATATTTTTAATTGAATTATAAATTATTTACATTTAAACAAATTCTAGAATAACTTTTGTACGCTAGGAAATTTTTGATTATTTGATTTGAGTAAATTAAAAAAAGAAAAAAGATTGAGGTTATAAGTTCAACTGTTTTCTACTTTATAAAGAAGTTTGTATCCTAAAAAACCATGTGCTCTGTGTACTAATGTGCTACAGATATACTAGAATTTATAGATTCTATTGACTTATTTTATATAAAAAATATTTTATTTCTCAAAACCATTTATTAGATTTCTTGTTATTGATTATAGTTGAGAAATTGTTTATGTTATTGTTACAAAGTTGTATTTAAAGTTATTATTTTTTGAAAATTAATATATGTTTCAGATTACACTATGGCTATGGACAATTTGATTTCACGAGATAAAAATGGAACATTTTGTGTATTATTCAAAAACAAAAGTGGCCTTACAGAAGATGAGATAAATGAAATTTTTTCACAATTTGGAAAAGTATTTAATATTAGATGTACAGGTGATGCTAAAGGTTTTCGTTTCGTAAGATACAAATATCAGGATGAAGCAGAAAGAGCTATCATAGGGTTAAAAGATCACCCAAGTATTAAATTTTCTGTACCAAAAGATAGGCAACAAGAGAATTCAAATGGTTCTTCAAATCGTAATGATAATTATTGTAATGGTTCTGGAACAAATGAAAATGATGATAATTGGAATTCAAATAATACCAATGAAAATTCAAGAGGTAAAACATTTTCTTATCAAAATAAAAATTCCAATTATCAAAAAAAGAATTCATATCAGTCAAAAAATAGCAGTAAATTTAAAGGAGATTCAGAAAGTGTAAAAAGTGATAGTTCTTGGGGCTATTCGTCACCAGAAAAAAATTCTTTAGAGGAACACAATGCAAATTCTGATCAAAATAAAAATTCAAATTATCAGAAAAGAAATGCATATCAATCAACCCCTTATAATAAACATAAAAATTATAAAGACGATTTAGAGAGCATAAAAAGTGACAATTCATATGTGCATCCTTCACAAGAAACAGACTCTTTAAAGGAGCAGAATTTACATTTTGACAAACTTGCAAAAACTATTGATAGAAATACACTAGCATCCAGACAGTCTACAAGCACGCACAGCAGTATAATAAGTGAACATATAGATAAAGAAGAAATTCCTGATCTTGTTTTACCAACTAAAAAAATTGCATCTCAAGCAAAATCAGTCAAGAAAGTTATTTTAAATGCTGAAGAAGTAATAGTTGGAAATATCCATCCTGAGTATACTGTTCCTTATATTTTACATTTGTTTGACCGTTTTGAACCACTAGGTATTAGTGTGATAAATACAGTGCCTAATACAAAGATTCGTTATTGCCATGTTTACTTTAAGTCTTTGCAAGATTCAATAGCTGTGGAAACTCATTTTGATCAGACAGAATTATCAGGCCAAAAATTAGTTGTACTTCGACCATGTTCATTGTTTGCTGAAGCAATATAATTTTAAATTTGTACTATTTTCAATATGAATTTCCTTTTTTTACATTGATATTGCTTATAATAATGTTTTTAGTTTTAAAATATGACAATGAAAAATCAATTTAAATTTAAGATTTTTATTGTATTATTACAAAATGAATTTTTTTTTTCAAGCTATCTTGTTTAAAACAAAAAAGTGATTTTTATATATTTTATTTTTTTATAAAAATTAATTATTTTTTTTATGAAGACAATGAAATGATTTATAACGTTGTAGAAACAATAAATTAATGATAATAATGTATAATTTGTTTTATTATGACAAATAAGATTTGTATTGACAGATATGTAAATAAAAGTAATTAATTTTATTTAATTAAACTTTATGGTATTCTTTTGAATAATCTTTAAGATAATCAAGCTAAAATTATTTAATAAGTTTTTAATATCATGAAAGCCAGTCTTTCAAGACTATCTCTTTCATGTACATGCTGCAGTTATATGATTCCAATACTAGCAACATGATACGACTCTCGGCGATAAGAAGACTAAAATATTAGATTACCGCCTGCCTTAAACACCGTTTTTTAGCCTCATCTAATTGTAAGTAAGTATATCTAAATTTTAACGATTTGTAAAACGCTTGTCAATTTTATAATTACCGGTAGGTGTACAGTGCCGCACACAGGCGCCATGTGCGCCGCACATTTGACGTTTCCTAAATTCTACCTAGTCATAAAAAGACTGTCAATACTACTGGACTGGCATCATAAACATCGACCATATACTTATATATGAGTGAAAGCAAGCGGTTCGTGAACCGAGTGTTTACGTGCACAGTCTCAACTCTCAAACAAAACGAGTAGACCAAAAAAAAGGACCGAGGGGTCAAGCCGACCGAGGAGCGTCAGAACGGCCGTGGCTGTCGTACGGAGAAGTCGCTCGAGGGAGAGAACGTTGTTCCGGGTAAGTCGAGTGACAAAGTGCGCGCTCTGTTTGCATCTTTAACTTTTTAGTCGTGTTGTTCTGTTCACACACAGCCGCATAACCTTCAATCATCAAATTTTTGTTATTCGCAGTAATCAATTTCACTCTACGATGTCTTCGGCTGGCCAAGACGACAGTCCTCTCTGGTCGCAGAATGAATACGGTGATTACTGCTTGCTCTTCCCCAACAAACATGCGCTCAGTCTCGATGAGATACGTGAAATATTCAACGCCTTTGGCAAGGTGAAATTCGTGTCGCAGGCGGGTGACGAACGTGGTTTTCGATTTATCTTTTATGCGACTCAAGAGGAAGCTCAGTGCGCTGTCGAAGGTGTCCAAGATGATCCACGTATCAAGCTCCTACCCTATCGGCCCAAGAACAAGAAGCAAAATACTGCCAATGCAGTGAACAACAATACTGATAATTACCAGCGCAACTTCTTCCAGAGAAAGCCACCAAGAAATCAAGATGGTAATGTAAACTCTGACAACGAACTGAATGAAAATTTCAATTGCAAGCTCAAATCTGATAATTCATCGGTAAGCAGTAAAGGTTCAAACTGTAACGCTAAGATGAATCTTTTAAATAACCATCTTATATCGCCGGAAAGAAATTCAAGAGACATTGATCTACCCAGTTTAGCTACCAATCCAAGTACTTTAAAGCTATTTTCACAACTCAGTGCTTCCAATAATTTACCTACTAAAGAAAGTAACAGTAATAATCTATTGACAAATAACGATGCAGATGATATTCCAGATCTTGTAACTAAAACAACAAAACTATTAACAAAAAAATCAAAAACAATAATTTTAAATGCAGAAGAAATTGTGGTAGCCAATATACATAATGATTATGGCAGTGCTTATATTTTGCATTTGTTTGATTCCTTTGAACCATTAGCAGTAACTTATGTAAAAACATTACCAAAAAGTCAAATTAGATATTGTCATGTTTATTTCAAGAATATAGAAGACTCCTTGGAAGTTGAAACGCAATTTGATAATTACGATCTGGCTGGAAAAAAATTAGTTGTTATGAGACCATGTACATTAATCGAAGAGGCTGAATTATGACTTATATTTTAATAGTATTTAGGTAGTGTAATTTAAAATGTTATATTTATATTGTGAAATTTATTGTGATTACAAGAAGTGTTTTGCTGTAAAAGTTATTGTATAAGTTTCATGCTTCATTAAACACTATGCTACAAACTATTTTTTCATACTGTAGGATTATGACTCAAACTACATGTAAATAAGTATATTTTATAATAAACGAACAATATTTTTCCTACACAGATTAAATTATTTTTCATTTATACATCAAGTGATTCCTTTCTCCATATCCAATTATTTACTAAAAGAAAATAAATTAAATTAGAAAGATTTTATTGGTATTTCTAAAAAGATTGAACCAATTCAATTTTCAATTTAATAAATTTTTATTGGCTAATACTTTTGGTTTACAAGCCATTTTACAAGATAGAAGATTGAACCATTATTTTTGAAATTGATAAGCCATCTATGAGAAGTTCCCGCAACTACAAGTTTAAGCAGACGCTATACTGACAAGTTCCATTTACAGGTTATATTTATAAGCGGCATATACACGTGTATAAAGTGCAAAACAACATGAATTTAAAAATGGGAAAGTCTTTAAATAAAAATTTCATTAAAAAACTACTTCTAGAAGAGGATACAT
This sequence comes from Anagyrus pseudococci, assembly GCA_030522585.1. Lineage (NCBI taxonomy): Eukaryota > Metazoa > Arthropoda > Insecta > Hymenoptera > Encyrtidae > Anagyrus > Anagyrus pseudococci. Next base: position 31,513 of record JAPYYQ010001251.1, read on the forward strand.
TTATTTCGGATATTTTCTCCAAAATGCCGTTGCCGATAACAGAGCTTGGTAAGTAAACAAGAAATGAAATTTAACCTCTAAGCTTTCAAATTTTTTCATGAAACTTTATTTATGTTTAACTTTATGTATGTTTATAGTCGCTCAAAACGGACATGCAGAATATGATGAAAGATATGCCAATGGAAAACCAAGTATGTCTAAATCCATAAATTTTCACATTAATTCTAACAAATACATCAATTACAATATTTTATGATTTTTAGAAAAAATATTTTCTGAAGGAGGAAAACGAGCACAGACTTTTGAGGAATTACATGCAAAATTTAATGAATTGAAGGGCAAAAAGTTATCTTACAAAGATAAATTGGTTAAGAAAGGTTTAAAAAATAAAATCCAGAAAAAGGCTAAGAAAGAAGAAAGACTGTTGCAAAAAAAGTTGGCTCGAGCTGGAAAACCAGTAGCCAGTGACATTCAGTCGGATCAAATTGCAGAAGTTAAAGAAGAAAATGATATTCCCAAAGCACCAAAGCAGAAACCTATATTTAACTCAAAGGGTAACATGGTATTTAGCAAATTTGACTTTTCAGACATTGGCACAAAACGTAAGCCTCAAAAAACTGAAAAAGATCCAAAGAAAATATTAGAACAACTTAAAGAAAAGAAAAAGAAAATTAAAGAACTTGAAGAAGCTGGTGAAAAAGAAAAAGCAGTGGAAATTAAGGAAAAAGAAGCCTGGAAGTTGGCTCTTGCAAAAGCATCTGGAGAAAAGGTACATTATTGATATTTACTTGTGTAAGTGTATGTTTTTCTATTTGCACTGAAATTTTAATTGTTTTTATAATATTATAGGTAAAAGATGATACAGAACTTCTGAAGAAATCAATAAAGAAAGAAGAACAGAGGAAAGTTAAAAGTAAAAAGACTTGGGAAGCTAGAAAGGAAAGGACACAAAACGCAATTTCAGAAAGACAACAAAAGAGATCAGAAAATATAATGAAGAGAAAGAAAGATGTCAAAACGAATAAACTGAAAAGGGCATCTAAAAAGGGTCGTATAATTCCAGGTTTTTAAGTTAGTTTTGTATTTAATATAGGATTAAGATATTGTTTAAATCTTTGTTAATAAAGGTTTCTTCAAATTAAAGAAGTTTCCAAGGTTTATGTTAACTTTTTTTTATTAAACTTTCTGATCTATCAGAAAATACAAATATTTGTTGCATAAAATCAACGTTTACTTACAAAATCAAACTCCGACATGTATAGTTTTGTATATAACTAAAATAATGTGCAACTTTAAATAAATATATGTATAGATATGTAACGATGTAACACTTACTTTGTATATTTAATGTTATATTTACATAATAACACACATAAATAAAATTTCTATGCTTCATAAACCATATACGCTATATATTTAACTTTGAGAAAGATTTACAAAAATTAAACATCTTTGACAATGAAACCGTAATAGTCCCCATTTATATTAAGCCATTGAAGCTTTGTCTTAGTTTATAAATTATGTACATATACAATTGTTTTACCTAAGCAGTGGCACATAGCAGATTATATACATCCACTAGAATGTTTACAAGTTCTCATTTTTAAATTGTAAAAATTTTTTTTTTTTATATTAATGTATACTCGAGATTTGGAAATAAAACTATTTTCTATATTATGGACACTTGCGTTTTTGCGTATAAAATGTTTAATCGACTTGTGTACAAGTCGATCGCATCGTTTACTTTCTTTTGGAAACGCATTTACACACGCGTGGCCGTGTGTGCTCTAAAACCAATAAGACACTGTAGAAAAGTCGGAGGAAAAAATTGAAAAATAAAAAACTCCATTTTATAAAATATCTTGTCATTTGTATTAACACTAATCATCTTCTATTGTTTTTTTTCTTTTGTTCATTAACTATTTGTATTTGCGCTGGTGCAGTTTTTCGTTACGTCCAAGCAAGTTTACACATAGATATACGAATAGGCCGTGTCGTATTCTTTTCTCTCTCTTTTTTTTTTGTTATTTTCATTTTAATCTTTTATTTACCGGTAAAAACAGCTAAATGTGTTGTGCACAAGCAAAAAATTGCCAGCAACAACTTGACTGGAAATAAATTAGCCCTATGTACAATATTCTCAATGTGTAAATATTCCATTTAGTTTAAAATCGTTCATCTTATGTACACATAATTGAGACATCCTGCTAAGAATGCTGACTAGAAAAATCTACATTAATTATATAACGTATCGTATATTAGGCAAAATAGTTTGTTTGTTCTTGTCCGTTTTAGTTCAAAAACGAAAAATTGAACACTCATTTCCATTCAAGCGAACGTCTATTTAATCCTTTCTTGTACACACATCAAATTTGTTTATTCCGCCGCTTACGTTCACCTGTATTTGTTCTGACGAATAACTTTTGGTTCGAACTGTACAGTTATTTGCACGCTTTGCACACAAAACTTCTCGCGTATTGTTACTTCTTTTGGAATCGTATCTATAACGTCAACCACAATTACACAACTATTCTCGTATAGGACCAGTTATGCTCATTTCTTCAATCATTACAATTCCTCCATTCAGCTCCTATTTAAATCTCAATGTTTTAATCTTAATCTATTTTAATGTGCTCTTTTGTTTGTACACGGCTCATTTTAATTCCTGCCCTCCCAAATTTATAATTTTCATTCTAAAAATCGGAAACAATTCCTAGATACTCTATAAGTATTTCTTTTTAAGAAATTTGATTCGTAGTAATGCAAAGGATAACAGTTTTTATATTTGATAGATGACAAAAAATTCATATTCAAGAACCGAAAGTTCAAAGCCTTCAGCATCAATGAAAACAAAATAAAATAAACCCAAGGATAGAGACTGGATAAAGCTGAACATACAGGTCGATCAGCATGTATACCCGACAACCCGTCCAACATTCGGTAGCGCGAAGCCTAAAGCACAATCCGCCTATAGAGATTCGAAGAGGAGCTACAGGGAGCTCACACAGGGCACGTAGATATACATCTCCGGTGCGCATCTCAGGTCTGATCGGTGTGGCTCGATTGAGCAGGCGCGTCTGCGGCTGAGCGGCCGATCGGCAGCAGCCCAGACTGGAACTCGCGTCAGTAGATGATGGGCAGGTCGATGACGAGGGCGCTTATCGTGCCCGCGTCCGGGGCCTCCTGCTAGGTGTTCTCGAGCTCGGCCTCACCGACCACGCTCGGATTCGTCAACGCCGTCCACAGCGGACTGTGGTCCGGAGGAACTGGCACCGCGTTCGAACGCGACGGACGGGGCGATCTGTAAAACGATCGAATTTGCTCAGTTTTTTAATTAATTGGTTGGATCAAGGTACAGAGGAAAGTAAGAAAGCGAGTTTCATACCTGGAGATCGCCGGGGCCGAATGTTATTCGGGACTGCTCAGCTCGACGGCCGTGCTCATCTCGGGATCGGAGCGCTCCTCCAGTACGGTGTCAAGCTCGAGTGCGGCGAACGCTCGGGAGCCCCGGTCGCCGCGCATCGTCATCGCTTTCGGTGGCTTCTCTATTCCCGCTGAAATGGATACAGGCTCGATTTATCGCTCGCTTGTGGCGAATAAAAGGAAAAAAGAAAAGGAGTCGAGTAGACACCTTGTTTATATATATATCGAGGCCCGCGCCCAATTAAATTGCCCTCGGGCGCGCTTTATGGCGAGCCAACAGGCCGATGAGGTAATTTTGTCGAAAAATTAATCGAATTACGTTGCTATCTTTCTCTCTTTTTCGAGCCCCAGACGGCTGAGAAATAAAAAAAGGAAAGGGATGGGGATAAGATAATGTAATAATCTTGAGCGCACGACGCTCCTCCTCACCCCCGATCCTCCAATTATTTGCTCGGCGCACGCAAACGTAAAGCGCGATGGAACCGAACAACGGGAGCGTTGAAAAAGAAAAGAGAAATATTTCGGAAGATCCGCATTGTCTTCTTCGAAATGTTATATTAAATTATCGATTTTCAATAAGATGTTCCTGTCCACAACGACATTTGTACCTTGATACGACAAAGAAATACAACTTACCAAGCCGATGTACAGGACTAAAGCGGACGAGGCTAAGGGCGCCGTGTTCGACGTCGCAGTTGCGCCGCCTGGCACGAGCGCGGGCGAGCTTGGCTCGGCGGCGCAGACAGCAGATGACCAGAAGAGCGAGCACCGGGAAGCCGAGGATGCAGGAGACTATCGGTACGATCACGCTCTCCGGTGCCACTGCAAATACAAAGTTTAGACGACTTTAGTCGATGTATAATAAGCGGGGTATGCGTTTAATGGACTTGCCGCGCGAGCTTTTATCTCGCGTGTATGGTGTAGGCATGCATTGTGACAAGGAGGAAGAGTTGAGATTATGTAACTTGTGCGCTAGCGGCGTATTGTGTAATTGTCAGTTTTCGATATTCGATAATCCTGAAATATGCTGTTTTTTTTCTTTCTCAGATTTTATGGGGAAAAGTTTGCGGGATGTATGAGAAAAAAAAAGAAGAATTTCAGATGAATTTTATTAGAAGCCTCCTGGATGCTTGTTTGGCTCATATTGAATCGAGCAGTCTCCCCGCAAATTCGGATCTCTACCCCCTCAGTTACACATTTAGCCCACAAGTCGGCGACAATCAACCTCCGGAAATCCAGGAAGCTCTCCCCTTGATCACATCTTTGAAATGTAATGGCTGTACGATCGAGCGACACGAGTTCACGACAAGTGTATTCGGTTAGTAACGATCAGTGCCGACAGTCTATATAACACGCGACGCATTGAAGCCGTGTTAATTGTCGGAAACAACATCGATTTCTCTCTTTATATATAATATGTTTATATAGTACATATATACCTACAAGGCCCCTGCTTTGAGCTCCTATTGCGCGAGCGTTTACTACTCGGAGCTTCCGAGGCTCGCTTGGCATCTCGCGAGCATACCTCGACCTAACGCACCTCCTCCTCCTCCTTCGCACTCTCGGTCTTTTTATACCATTGAAAGAGAAAGAAAGAGAAAGAGAGAGAGAGCTACTCACAGCGAGGAATGCGAGGGAATGCTTTAACTTCTCGACCCTTCACAGTTCTGTACACCTTTGAACTCGTGTGTTTACGCACCCACCCGCAAGCGTAAACATCCACATAGACGGGCATACACACCCATGCACTCTCACACATTTACAAAAGGAACGCAGTCTTTTTCTTTTTCAAGCACGCGTATTTCTCTCGAGCAGCGCTGTGCACTACCAGCCGCATGTCCCTCAATTGTATCCCTAGCACCTTGCTATTTATCTTCAAACTCGCAAGCGTCGGGACGAGCAAGAGAGTTCCGTTACGTCGCGACGCAAAACGCATACAGTCGGACGGAAGAGGAAGCAAAACATTATAAATATCTAGCTGAATGTAGTCAGCAGCGCGTCAGCGGCGTATATATTACACACGTGTGCCCGGGCACACTTGCGAATTTCATCCACATGAATATTTCCAATAAAGCCCGAGCTCACCGACGACCTAAGCCGGAATTCTTTTTACTTTAAAGTAAATGACTATACCCCTTCCCCTGTTTCTTTTCTCCTCCCTCGGCTTTACCTCGTTGCATCGAAATTGGCGCGCTCGATTATTTACGCGAGAAAGGAAGAGGATCATTACGCTCCATAAGAAATAGCTACTTCCTATGAGCACTCCTATGAAAAAGTAGACTACCACATCGCGCAGTGTATGCGTGCGTGTCTGTGTCTTGAGATATATTTTCTTTTTTAATCCCAAGCTTGAATAATAGTATTTCGGAAGCCGATCTAAAGGCCGCCTGACAAAATATTGATTTACGACCGATAAAGAGCTCGTCGTATCGTCGTAAAAGCGAGTGAAGCATCCAATCTTATATGCCAATCCTCGATATCGCTGTCTGAAGAAAATTACCCAGCGAGTCCGCGCAGAGCTTAAAGTACACGAAAATCACGGTGTAGAATCGAGAATAAGCCTGGCGATGAAGAGAGAGAGAGAGAGAGAGAGAGAGAGAGAGAGAGAGAGAGCAACGTGCGCGCGGGCAAAAGGCTAGCAGCTAATTAGCCGACAGTGACAAGAGTCCGGCTGGATGAGGAGCCTCATGGAGATATCTCTCTCTTGGTCGTGCGAGAGGCAGAGCAGGCACAAGCTATTCGACCAATCAATCGAATTGGCCAGGTATGCCAAGCTCTTGATCCTCCTTGGAGCTCTCGACATCGGCTCGAATCTCTCTCTCTCTCTCTCTCTCTCTCTCTCTCTCTCTCTCTCTCGCTGTCGTCTCTCATTGACCAAAGATTGGTTTTGCTATGGCTAACGAGATTTCCGATGACCTACTACTCGCAATAATAATGTAGCCAAGTAATCGCGAATATCCTGGAATGCGAATGAGCCTGCAGACGTGGAAAGGTTGATGGGAAATATGAAAAATTCGACGATACAATCGCTCGAGCAATACCAGACTACATGCAATATGAAAGGGCCCACGAGATTGCCACGGCTGGATTACCATCTCCGACTGTATATAGCCGTAAGGTTACTTCCGCGGATGCGGATGTGAACGGAGGAACGACGGAGTCCTTGGTTCCTAAGAAACTTTCATTACTTCGACGCGATACATATAGAAGTGAACGTAACGTTCCTTTGCTCTCGTTACCGGCTCGAAATGACGCCCGAGGAAATTAAGGGTCGAAGCTGGGTGAAGAGCTAACCGCTCATCGCCTTCTATCGCGGCTAAATAGGCTTTGAGTATGCTTGATAAGCGCTTCAGCGGAGATGGATGTATATTGTATGGCCAAAAGTAATTAACATAATCCGAGTAATAAAGGGATTTTTTTAAATCTCAATGGACAATCTAATCCATTACACTAAATATTCTACAAAAAATTAAAGTTTTTACTTCGTTGAAATTTAACGCCCTTTGCATGGGAGTTTCCTTAGACTTCCTTAATTAGACTTCGTCGCCTTTTAGGAATCTAGTCTAACAATGAAGATAAGATACGTAAGACTAGAGTTTTCCAACTCTAGTCTTACGTATTTGAACTCTAGTCTAAAGGTTGTACAATTTTGACTTCGCCAAAACTTACCGACCTTTGGAAGTTCCACTGCCACGTTCCAAAGGGATCGAAACTTAACGTCCTTTAGAATAGAGTAAAACACATATTTAGACATGAGTGGAACTTGAGATCTTTAAGACTACAGTTTTATAAGGCAACGAAGTCGCCTTTTAAAAGCCTCGTAAAATAAATTAAATTTATCAAGAAGTTAGTGTTTATTTATGGACTTAAAAAAAAAATAAAAAAAGTTTATGAATAAAGATAATAAGTAATTATTCAAATTAAACGTATATTTTCACGCGATTACCTAAATAACTTTTGAATTAAACATTAAATTACGATCTTTGAAAAGGCGCGCGCACTAAGCGCTGGATAATGCGAATTGTGTACATAGCTTTATTCAAATTTGTTTTATTCTAAATTAGTTTACATAAAGCTCTTATAAAGGAATCTCATCTGCATGTAAAAGACTAGAAATTCTTTTACATTACAAAAATTTCACTACACGTTTCGTCCATCTTGCTCTGTTTTTTGAACAAACCTGCTAAAATTTGTTTTCGCATCGTCGCTGTACAGGTACAAAAAAAAACGTCAAGAACAAATGTTGTATTTAAAGCCCCTCCCCTTTGTCGCTTGTAAAAACGACAAATCTTTAAAATTCCTTGAACTTTAATTCAAAAACACGAAAATCCTTACAAGCTTATAGCCAAAATAACTTCGGCTTACAATGTAATCAAACGTGCACATCTACGAATTCACACATCTCGCTCTGGGTAAAGTTCAGCAGAAGGCCGGGGCCAACAATGTTGGCCCAACAGAGAGAGAGTCTCAAGTCCGAGGGCAAGAGAGGCACACAGCCTTCTCGAAGATGAAGGAAACACGTCAGGCGCGTGAACAACGTAGGTGTATAGGGTTATAAAGGGACATAGAGCATGTATATGGGTGAGCGCGCGCGTGCATCATATCTGCATAGAAAATTAGCGGCGACGGGTCAAGGTGCGCGAGGCTATCGAGCCTTGCCGGATCGCGTGACCCTAACGAGCCTGTGCCCGTTGTATGCGAATACGTATATCCACCGTCCGGCGGCTAAAACGACCTTGTGCTCGCGCCCGTGTACAGCCTCGGCACTGAGATTTTACATCGGGCGGGATCTAGCGCGAAGTATAGTACTCGCGGCCAGCGATACTTCCGAGACTTGAGGCTGTTCAGAAATAAACTATTCGCCGCCGTACCTTGGATTCGTTAGACGCGAAAGACATAGTGTGCATGCGTGTGCGTGTTTATGCACGTGTTTGATGAAGCTCTCAAGGTGGTTCAGTTTCAAGGTACAGAGCTATTTGTCAAAAAATTCAATTGTATGTCAGGAAAAGGTGAATATAGAGAGGTATAGAAAGAGAGAGAGAGAGAGAGCTAGGTCGTGCTCACCTGTCGGGTAAATAATAATAGGCCGCTTCGAGTGGGTTATCGTGGGCAGGGTAGGCCTCGTTGCGACTCTGACTCCCGTCGACATTTTGTCAGGCCTCAGCTCTCGGGGCGGACGGGCTGCCTCGCACACCAGTCTCTTTTGGCTGCAACAAAAAAAAGAGTCGGGTTTGGGATGGACGAGCGCAAAGAGAGGCATAATAATGATCGCTCGGCAAGCGCGCGAGGGTATTCGAAACATAGCGTCCGGCGCATCGGCGAAAGTTTGCCTATTTCCAATTGGCGCGCCGCGACAAATGCCGAGAGCATAGTGTATGCTCTCTGCGCGAGAGAGTCGGGAAAGTTTGCCCGACGCAAACTCTCTCTCTCTCTCTCCGCAGTTCCGCGGGGGCTAACAACAAGAGAGAGAGAGAGAGAGAGAGAGAGAGAGTTCCTACAGCGGATTTCGCGAGTACGCGCGCGCGTGTGTGCGAGAGTCGAACAAAAGGGAGGAAGCGCGCGCCGAGCTTCCGGACTTTGGCTCTCGGATTGCGCTTAATTTTTTTTCTCCGCCGCCGATGAAGCTCCTTTGAATTAATAACGCGCTCTATCCTCGGTGTACGGGCGTATCCGGCCACTTGCTCTTCTTCTAGTTTCCCATAAATTATTTCCTGGCACTTCCGTGTGACTTGATAAGCAAAATGAAAAAAAGTCTTCTTCATTTTTTTTACAGACAAGAAAGTGTAAGAGAGGGAGAGAGAGAGAGAGCGGGGGCTGGTAAGTTTGGCAAAACACGAGACGTAGCTAGTAAAGAATCGGAGGCCGATAAATTCATCCGGAAAACTTGTCTGGAGCGTGTAGAAAAAAGTGGAGGAGAGGGAATAGAAGTAAGGGTGCTCGGGCCAACGGAACGAGAGTCGAAATAGCGAAGCTTACACGCAGGCCTCTCGTTATCGCAGCCGACAGCCGGTCAAGAGTCAAGATTCTACGGTGGTGGGCTGCGACCGACATTGCCCCCCCTAACTTCGGTAAACATCCCCATCCACGAGTTTGTAAGCCCGTAGCAAGTATCATACAAGCGACAAGTTCGAGTGCTTTAACAGCCGGGCCGGATGAAGGTACGCTTACGCAGGCACCGCCGGGGCGATATCTCGCTTTCTCTGCCGATAAACGAATGCAGCTCTCCCTTCTGGGGCTGCTTAAGCGAGATAAGCATCGGCCCTCCCCCGGGGCAAAGGCCTGTTCGTTACTTCTAGCTGCGCACCGTACCCTAGACCAAAGCTGCGTTATCTCGTGGCACACTCGCGGCGTATCGTTTTCCACTGTGCGCGAAAGAAGGGAGACCTTCTGCTTCTTTTTTTTCTCTTTCTTTTTTTATTCCCTTGAGTTTAACTTTGATTTTTTTTTCAGCTGCTAATCCGGATCACGAAAAATCTCAGGGGTTAATAACGATGCGTGTCATATCGGCGAGTGCTCGAGATATCGGGGAGACTGATGTTGGACGCTGCGAAAGAGCGAGCACTAAAATTATAAAGAGCCTTGAAAAATATATATAATATATACATATAGCTTCGCTGATGTTACAATCGATATTGAAATATACCGCACAGGTGTGACGCGCTTGCTTCGAGATCGGGAGGACAAGTGGAGTTCGCGTAGTACTGAGAGAGCTGCCCCGCACCTCTTACGTTGAAACTGACGAACGACAAGTAAGTCAGCACCGACGTCGTCGTCCTACCACGGCGCAACCGCGTGTACAGAGCGAGCCTGGCGCCCCGTCGAAATAATATTCGCAGCTGCCACGAGTACCAGAGAGTAAGCGTTCAAAGCACGAGGGCGCAGGGTGAAACGGGGGTCGTGTTAGCGCATACACGCCCGACGTATAAGCGAGATAAGCGCTGACGCGAGCTCTCGGCTTGGCAGAGAGTGTAACCACGGGCGGGCCGCTAATGTGGCATTAGCGCGGCCCAAGTGTCCCTGGCACCTTGCCTCATCTAGCTAAGTGCTCGCTCTCACTCGGTCTCCCTCTACCCTCTCTCATACATAGAAGGCCCTCTCTCTCTCGTGTTGACAGGTCCGCGAGTGCGTTGTGACGTATGCGCTTGTAACCCTCGAGTCGCGTTAGTCATTTCTCGAGTTCCCAGAGAAATCCTATAGTCCCTCTTGGCCGAGCCACTTCCATTTCCCGAATTTCTCAGCTGTTTGGCGTAGCAAGGGGGGGTTGAGGCAAACATTTAAGCTCTCTTCATTCGCGAACTTTTTCTCAAGCGCCATAAGGGCGCGTCGTTTTTATTGACGTTGAGCGAGGAAGACTACTCCCCACCCTCCTGGCAAGCGGGGGAATTTAATTAAAATTTTGCGTATCAACGCGCGCGCGCAATACTCCGACTTCCCCGCCGAGCGAATAATTGGGTCAACAATGTTTCTTAACTCCCCTTGCTGCGCGTCTCGCGTTCTCTATATCTCGACTTTTACTCCCATGTAATTGCCTTAGTCAAAGGAAGCGTACGGCTCTCTCTTTCGCTTCCTCACTCCAGCCGTTGTAATGCCTTTGTTTCGTTATGCCACACTACACGCGTACGTGTACACGCGGCCGAAAACTTTAACCACTCGGAAGTATTTAATTGAAACGCGGACAATTCGCGACATCGCCAATCAAGACGATAATAGCGTGGTATATTAAGCTGTATACATAACATTTCTAACCACCGAAATTACGAAAATTCAAAGACGAGTAATCCAAACGAGCTTTGTATTAATCGTCGGAGGAGGGTAATTAAGGTCTAGCCTCAATATCGTTCTAGTCGGCGGCCATAAATATCGGAGCGCACGAGCCAATCGATGCGTAGAGCGCTTTAGCCGATCACGTGCGTCTCCTTGCCGTCCGGCTAATGATTCTCGCAGCGGCAGCTGCTGTGTCGTAGCCGTCAGCCGCGGTGAACGAGGTGACCCTCCTGTCCGTCTTTCATCCCGACCCCCTTGTGGTCACTCGGTCCGCCGAACTGCTACTTGCTAACGCGATTACTGTCGACCCGACTCCGGAGCTCACCTCCTGACACCTGAGTTTCCAGCCTAGATCTCTCTCTCTCTCTCTCTCTCTCTCTCTCTCTCTCTCTCTCTCTCTCTCTCTCTCTCTCCCCCCCTCTCGGCACCTCTCGCGCGTGTGCGCGGGAGCCCCCCCGAGGTGCGCTTTTTATTGCTCGATTGATTCGCTCGCGACAAATGGAATTTATCAACGTCCATCCTATTTGCATTAATCAACTCTCGGCGTCTTTTTTTCTCGATATAGAAGACGGATGATTACTTTCATTCAAACGGCCGGTCTCCGATTTAACTCTTTTATACGCAATTTTATCTTCTTTTCCTCCCGCAAAAGCCTTGATGAAGCGGAAAAAAGGAGGCGGAATTTGATTTAAAACCTTTCGTTTCGATTGATGAGAGATCATTCAATTTTTCCGTTCGAATTTAGATTTCGTCTACTTCTGCGGGGGCGTTGTTATTGAACATTTAAGAACTGGCATTAACAAGATGATTGAAACTTTGATGAAGAACCAAAGATTTTTCATTTCACTTAAATATTATGACGAAGACAAGAGGATATTAAGCAAAAGTACATTTTTTATTATTACGAATTGAGCCTCATACTGTTTTTTTTCTCTTCATCACCCATGTACCCCCTCACCAAATCACATTATCCTCTATATAGTCTCAAACCGAGATTATTACAAACCAAACGCCTAGGCATAATCCCAAGCACACGCCGCAATATTATTCCATTGTGCAAACAAACGTAAAGGCCTGCCAACACGATTCTCTCAATTTTCTACAGGATCTCAAGCTCAGTCCGCTGCCGCAAAAAAAAGAGCACTCTACCCCTGCACACACCTCACCCTAACTTTAGCCCATTTCAAGCACAAGAGCACACGACCGCCGCGCAAATATTTGCCGGTGTCCCTTTTAGCGCTCCGGCAATTAAGTTCGATGCTCAAGCACCACACGGGATACATAAAAAGAAGAAGAGTCCAGCGTGGAATAGTGGCATAGAGCCCAAGAGAGAGAGAGAAGCAAGTTCAGTCGGTCCGTATATGTATATACGGTCGATCGGTCGAGCACACGTCCATCAGATCCGGTGACGTCCGGCACGCGCGAGAGAGACGCCCGTCGCTCTTAACCACGTGAAAGCCCTGCGGGGGAGCGCGGCCTGTTCTCGCTGACCGGGCTCGACTTTTCCTGCCGTCTGCGCCCTGTCATTCTCCCGGCTGGCGCTCTCTTTATTAGCTCGCTACTTTTCACTTCGACCGACCCGATACGAGCCGTGTGACTGCCACGGGGCCACGTCCACGGATAAAGGGATCAAGAGCGATCTCTCTCTCTCTCTCTTTCATTTCTGCGCGGCAGCTACTCTTCTGTACTCGCGCGGTATTTATCAGCTCTGTTTTTCCAAGCTTTGCTTTGCCTTTTACGGCTCGTAGATACAGTCTCTTCGTCTGTGTATAAACGTAAATTAAACGTAGGAGGAAAGGGGGGAAATGGCAGTCGAGGGAAAAGGACCGCGGGCGCGCTTTCAGAATCCGTCCTAATTAACATTCGGCCTCGATAAGGCCTCTAAAGTCAATAAAACGGAAATCGAGCGGGCGAACTCGAGTATACGGGGGGCGCCGCCTGGGCGCCCAGTAGTAACAGACGAGAACGGCGAGCCGAGGATGCCGCAGTCCGCGAAGAGTTTCGACTCGTATATAGCCCCTCGCGCGCGCTCGCTCTACATATATATACGCGGGGGAGGGGCGCGCTTGCAGAGAGCAAAGAGAGGCCAGACTGCGATGATTAAGCCCCCCTTCCCTCCCTCCAGCCCTCCACCCCCACTCTCTATCCTTTTTCTTACAGAGAGCAGGCTTGTGGTGTGGCTGTGAGGAGTCCGATTTCCTAAGGCTTCAATCACTCCGGCACTATATACTTTGTGCAAAAGCAAACGAGAGAGAGTATACGAGGTCGCCTTTTTACTTTTCGTACACACACACACACGTGTTTGTATGTTATATTGTAGGTCGACGTGCTGTCGGACGAATTAATTAAAAGCCAGCTATAATGCGGATCGTATTTGATCCACGCGTTAACCCAGCTATTTCAGTACGGGCGTACGCAGAGAGACGAACGATCTCGCGGCGTTGAAAAACTGTTTCAAACAGCAAGAGGGTGGAGGGGGAGGAAGGGAGCAGCGTACCGGGTTGCGGGAATGTCGTTTTTGTCGGGCCAAACTTGGCCGAGCCAAGAATCTAGAATGCCGAGAATTTGGCTGAGCGCGCGCGCGTATGGTGGGAGTATCGTAGAGGGCGGGGGGGGGGGCAGGAGAGAAGGATTAGAAGTTGAACCGCGACAAATAATGAGCGTCGTAGCGACGTGCGCAATTAAAAGTAGCGCCATACTTTGTATGGCCCGTAAAAAAGTTTCTGGCCAAGAATTTTAGAGTCAAGAGAGAGACAGAGAGGCGGTGCGGTTGAATGCCAGTGTAAAGAGTGGAATAGCTGCCATCTCTTTCTCTGCGTTTATTATACGAGCTGTTATTTTTTATCCTCGCAGCAATCTATCTGGGTAAATCCTTTGTTATAAATAATTAAGCTTTTCAGCGGCTAAACGTTATTGACGAGGCACAAGTCGACCTTAACATCTTCTGGTTCAACGAGATCTGCAATTAGCCTGCAAAAAGCCCAGACGAACTTTTTGTAACCAGCCCTAAAACCTTTGAGCGAACTTTACAACGATCTCGTAAATCGTTCTAAACAGTTTATCCGCGTTATCGACTTTTCAACTCGCTGAATTTCTAACGAAATTATCGAGAACTGTATATACTTGTTTACATATTTTTATGCAGCACTATAGACTCAAAGTGAGACAAACAAAATTGTCAGGCAAACACACCGGAAACTCGAGACTCCCCACTGTTTCAACGTATCAACACCAAATCGAATTCGAGGCAAAAGCGACAGAAAATGTGACGGGGGGGTTAGGGAAGTCCGGTCAACACCACAATCACACCGACGCGCGCGTGTCTTCTCGCTCGATACGCCGGGCGCGGCTTATCAGCAGGTCGGAACGCGTCTCGTTGCGGCGACCAATCCCTCAATACACGCGTGCGGAAATCTCCTCGAAAGTCGGGGAGGAGGCCCGTCTCTCTCTCTCTCCATCCTTGTAGCAGCACCTGCCCCAAGGCTCTCTATGGCATCCCCCCACCCGCAATCAATTACTCCGGCGGAGAGTCTCGTCGATCGTCCCCCTCTGCCGACGTGGAAGAATGTATCGGAGCTGGCCGTATGTGTATATACGGCCGGAGATTGAAAGAAGCGAAATTTATGGTCTCTCTTCTCTCGCAAGCCACATACGCGCCCCATACACAGGCCGACAAGCCAATAAATTCAAATCCATTCGAAGCACACGGCAGTGCGTGCTTCTCATTAACGCGAGACGCGCGCACATACGCGGACACGTCCTGGCGCCCCGAGGACTCGAGAGCGTAGGATGGGGTAAGGAGAGGGGGCTAGAGCGAGGAAACAAGTTTCTCGAAGCGCATAATATCCTCAGCTGGATCTAAGCCCAGCGAGTACAATGGCCCTTTCAGTAGAGCCGGGGGCTCGGGGATATATGTGGCGCATTAGAGGTGTGTGTGTGCGACTACAGCCAGCTATGGGCTCTCTCGCGCGGCGTCGATCGGCCAATGACGCCGGATTCATGGGTGGAAACGCGGGCTGCAAGAGGAGAGGGGCCAAGCTTCCAGTCCATAGCTCGAAGACGCCCAGGCGAAGCCGCAACTAATTGCTCTATCTCTCTCCCTTGCTGCCGGGGCCGGCGCAGCAGCTTAGACCGTAGTTGCGCGCGACCAACCGCTATTATCGGCCGCGCAGCCAGCATTAATTATCCGGCACGCGGGAGCAAACACGGACAAGCAGGAGCTGCTGCTGCTGCTTCGCGAGAGGCTAATTACGAGGCGCCTCCTTCTCTGTCTAACCTTACACTCCCCCTCTCCTTTGGAGGTGATTTCGGGAAAGGGAGCTACGAAGCGCGGACAAAGAAGGGGCTAGCACGAAAGAAAAAGGGAAAGCGCGGACTCGTATTTTTTTTTCTTTCACTTTGCTTTTGTCGAGCAAGAGGCAAGAGCAGGGCGGGGGAGGGGGGGGAGGAAGCTGGAAATGCAAGCTCGAGATATGCTCGGGATGGGGGACGTTTGAAATTGCGCGCATTTCATGCGGCTATGCGCAGCGCGCGCGACCGCCGGGAATTGTGTAAGCGAGGCTCGTAGCGGCGTGCCGCGGATGCCGCGAAATGCCCGGTAATTTTTATTAAGAAAATTCTGCTTTTCTATCTCCCTCTCTTTCTCCATCTCTTTCTTTCTCTCTTTCTCTCTTTCTCTACAGTCTAGGATCTGATTTTTCAGCCACGAAGCGGAAATGCTCCTACGGAATACTCGATATTTTTATCATCTCGGCCAAGGAAAATATGGAATTTTCCTTTTTTTTTCCTTTGTCTACAATCGCGAATACGAAATTACGCCGAGTTCGCGATAATGGTGAATGCATTCGCATTAATTGTTTGCATTATATATTCACCCTGATATGAATAATACGCGAAATCGAGAGATAAAGAAACGCAAAAAAAAATTCGCTCCGGAACGTTGGTAACACCAAAAATTCGTGCAATTGTTTTGCGCGCGATTGTAATAAACGAACATACTTGCTTTATACATTCAGAGTCGCGTACATTACCAGAATTAATATTTACAGTATAATGCTTGCGTGAATCGTAAACAAAAAAAAGCAGATGTAGAAACAGAGGTATGCGCGTTATTTTTATTAAAACGTAGCGACAGCAGGCGCGGCCTCGCAGCAATATATTTTACAGCTTCCATATCGCGATGAATCTTTTCACTGCATATTCATTACTTTCACCCTCGGTCCCTCCCCTACCCCCTTCTTCGGTCCTGTTCTTCTGAAAAAGCATAGATTTTAAGTCCAGACGTGTATCCAGAAGTTCGGAGCGGAACGAAATTGTGATCTCAGCACGAGGAGTGAGGGCTAGTTCCGGACTTTTCAGAGATTTAAACTTGAGAGAGAGAGAGAGAGAGAAAGTAAGTGCTGGTTCGCTCGCGCGCTTGAGGAAACATTTGTTCTCATTCGCCATTCATTATTTTATACGCGCCATCCAAAACTTTTTCGTTATACCAAGACTACTTCCTGCGATTGTACAGGGCAGAAATTAAATTCAAATCATTCGCGCTATCGCGACCCACCGAGCCAGACGATTCAATATTTAACGGCTCGAACGAGCCCCCAATCAAACGTTCGATATTTATATCAAAATCGAGCGTAACCCATTTGAGCCAGAGAATAAAAGCTCGCAAGCACAAAGCCGTGTATCTTACGAAATAAAACTATTAAAGATATATAAAATTCGTAGATTTTTACATTTAAAATTGCGCAAGCGGCACGTATCCTTATATAAGCGCTCGATGGAAAGCCGAGAGCGGAAAAACGGGCTCAAAGGCAAGAGAGCCTCCCTCGCCTCCCGAGCACTCCGTAGCATTTATCCAGGTATATACATCTCCGAGGCTCGGCGCTGAATTCGTCCTGCGCTTTTGTCTGCCAGGGCGCAAAGACAGAGGAGGCGCAGCTTATTGAATCCCGAGTCTTTCCTCCCCCCTCCAGCGGATCGATTTCCCGGGCCACCCTTTGGATTCGCTCCGTATATCCCGGCTCTACTCGCATACATATGCCGCGCGCGAGAACGATCTTTTCCTCGAGCTTATACGTCGCGCACAACAGCCTTTCCAAGGGAGGGTCTATTGAATCGATTAAATTTGGAGAAAGCAGCCTGCAAGCCGAGGGGAGCTTGCGCAATTTTCATTCGCCCCGGATTGTCTCGGGGAAAAAAGATGGCAGGGCAAGTCGTTTTGGGGGGGAGAGCCCGCAGTGAAATATTTATGCGCATATCTCCTGCATTAGGCGTGCCATGTTTTCTTGAATATAAATACGGTTTGAGCTTTGCCTCGGCGCGCCGCGTCCCCTTTCTTTTTTTAATCCGGATGGAAAAGTTTCGTTTTCAATAGAAACCGGGCAAACTGGTGCGTGCGCTTGGCTTTATCGCCTCGCGTCCGCGCTGCACATCCTTGGGCATTTAATAAAGCTCGCTAGAAAAGCAGACGGGCAAGACTTTGCGAGCGATTGTTAAGCGGCTCTCGAGGGATATTACAAGATGATTTTCAGATTAGCCTCGGGATAATTCGTATTCGGGCTTAGATGTCGCATTGCACGAGGAATATTTCAAAGGCTACGCGTTGGGATTGAGGATAAATATTTTTTTCTCGCAGTTGGGGAAGAAGATTCTCGAGCCGCGATTATGGAAAGTTTGTTGAGAAAGAGGATGTTTTTTGACGCGCTGGGGAGGAGGAGGTGGCTGGAGAGATTGATTACGATGAAGAATAAAGCGGGCTTTGTCGGGGGAGTTAATCTTGACGTTTGCAAGTGCTCGTCTCGGCGTCACACAGTCAAGTATACGCACAATGGGAGCATTTGGATATCAAGAGCCTCGCCGGGCGTTTATTTCAAGCGCGAGCGTCAGGACTTTACAATTGAATTTCATTATTCACTCGTGCGGACTTGTGATGTGACCAAAGTTAAGCAATTACACGTGTATGCGAGGTTATTAAAGAAAAAAAAATTATAAAGTATACGTTTTATCGTTAAAACATTTTGCTGATAAAAGTTTTGCTCTCCCAACGTGGTATAGCGGCGGTGCGGTGTAGCCGCGGCCGGGCCGTTGGAGGGAAATTAATTCCGTCAATTTTCTCCCGAACTTTTGATTGCATCAAAAAGTTTCGAAAATTCAATTTCTCAATTTCCAAACTGTCTCCGAGAGCTTGATTTTCATAATCGATCGCTCGTTTTCCCCCTTAAAATCATCCCGACGACTGGCTAGCTCTTAATGTATATGTATATGCGTAAACGAAAAGCTTACTCGGCCGTAATGAATCTCATCAAAAAGGCAAACCTCCGCGGGGAAACGGCGAATCCGCACATTATATAGCTGCGGACGGAGAAGAGCCAGCGCAACGCTCGGGGGGGTGCGCGTATTAACCAGGCCAAACATTATTTTGCAGCGGCAGCAGCAGTGGCACCGCCGAGCGGCACCTAATTACAAGATAACGCCAGCCGCGTCTTGCCCCACTGCTCCCTCCCCCCCCCCTGGACGCAATATAATCGCGGCATTATTATAAGCCTGCACGTGTGCGCGTATAACACGAGCAATATCGCTTCGTCGCCTTTCTCTTCGTCCTCTTCCTCTTCGTCCTCGCCCTCCTCCCTCGTCCCCCTTACACCCCCCTGTCCCCCGGCTGTCGCCCGCGTAAATTTCCTATAGGCCTGGGCGAATCCAAGCTCGCTGGGGCCTACTGCCACGGAAATAATGCGTGGCCGCGAGCCAATAATCATGCGCGCGGCAATCGCACACGCGGCAAAAGCCCACGCGACGATTCCTATACTGCGCCCATTCCGGGAATATTCGCGCTTCGACGACGTCGACGACGCGTGTGCCAATGCCGAACGGAGTGCATTCACTCGTCGCCCTGCGCATTCTCCGAATTTTGCTTCCGAATTATTGTAATGTCGTTTCGACAATGTCTCTGTGCGCGAGTTATATTTTCTGTGCGTATGTGGCCGCTTGTCAAGCGAGCGAATCGATCGATGTTACACATCGTACGTTTCGCCGGGGCTATTATTAACCGATTTTCAAAAAGTTATCGATACGCCCTTGAAAACTTGCCTCGCGACAATTTTAGGGCGCGAGTATTTTACGCCATATCGTCGCGCGCGCCTGTGAAATATGAATACATTCGTCTAGCGTCGATAACAAATAACGCCCTCATAGTACCTATATAAGTGTCGAAACTTTGGCAATTTTTCAAGCCCCTCGTACTCACTACCCACCCCCCCTTGAATATAGTATTCCCACAATTTTCACAGCCTTTTCTACACCCCCGTCTCCATACGCTCGACCAAACAATTTTTGTTTGCTAATTAAAACAAATGGAGCTTCGGCAAACGCGTAAGCGCAAACTAATTTCAGCCGTGAACGACGCAATTATGCGCGGCAATAAAGTCATGCGGGGCCGGGCTTCGCGCGAGTAGCGCACGTTGAAATATATATAGAGCTTATGTCGCAGCGTTTAAAGTTTACGTACAGCCGAGACAGCCCGGCTGAACCTCCTAAAATGCTCAGCTGCTTGTAGAAGAAGAAGAGAGAGAGAGAGAGAGCGAGTCACCGGGGGTTATTATATCGCCGTGCACACACACACACACACGCGCGCGCGCGCGTGTACACCAGGCTGCACATTTTTATTTTCCCGCTCGAAAGTTTCTTTAATGAGGTGCCCGGATTTTTCCTGACTACCCCCTTCCGACTTCGTTATGCGGATCTTTCATCAGTTTCCCAGGGGCTGCCCTCTCTCTCTCTCTCTCTCTTTCGGCTCACCTTGCAGTTATTATTTTATTTATATTTAATATTCTTTAATTTTTCAATATTTTTGCCTTTCCACGCTCTTTTGGTTGCGTACAGTACAGTAGGGAAGATGGAAATGAATTTCGCCTGGACTGTATAACGCCTGCGAAAAAAGTAAAAACTATGGCTTATGTATAAGCCATAGTTTTTATTTACCGTTTTGCTCGAGCGAGACCAATAGGTATATGAATGCAAACGTGTGCGAGCGAACAAAGTTTTTGGGGGCGAAAGTGGAGGAGCAGAGGTGCTCTGTAGCCAGGGAAATCGATTAAAATTGCTCTCGCTTAAGCTCTGCAGCTGCGTGTGCCTCGCGTGTTCTGATGGACGTTTATGTGATTGCGTTCGTTAACGTTGATGCCGCGGCGGCCTGCACCTATGCGATTTTGCTTTTAACGCGGTTACCAAAAGCCCTACCCCCCCCAAACTATCGGAGGCGGTTTTCGATCGATTCTATAAAATCTTCGTCGAGAGAAGCGACAAAAAAAAATGTATGATTGGGGATTGATGAGCGAGTTTATTTATATGGATGCGATTTTTACTCGGCAATATTTCAACGTCGGCGACAGCTTGCGCGCGCGAGTGAGAGGGAGAGAAAAAGATCCAACTGTTTGTAACGATAAAGCTCGATGGTAATGAAATAAATCAAGCGCTCATACGTCATGACTTTTACACGTAGGCACGCGTATATACGTTTACGTCATCAGCTGTCAGCGGCAATAGTAAGAATTTATTACGTTTGCTTCGGCGTCAAAAAATAAATAAAAAAAAAGACAAGCACACATGTACACATACGCGCTCTTTTGAACAATAGCTTCGCTCCACCTAATCCAGCCGGTCACCTTCAAATCAAACCTTCAATTTCTCCACACAATGCGATACCTTTCTCGCGAATATCCCTTTTTTCCCTGGGCAACAGCAACAACAACTAGGAAAAAAAAAATAAGGAATGTCTATTGTATTTCAATTTGCAAAAAGGAAGAGAAAAGCAGCAGGAGGGAGGGGAGAGAGATAAAAAACCAAATGCGAGGAGAGATTTATGGTCAGGCTCGCCACGAGAGAGCAGGAGACACATCGGAGCAGGTATATAAGAAGCGAGGCGCGTCAAGCCTGCTATTTTTCAACGAGACCGGATAGTCGAGAGCGAAATTCACGATCCGCGGAAAGAGCGCGACAAGTTCCCCCTCCCCCCTCTTCTCCGCCCATACCTCGTCGTTCTCTTCCGCAGCGCGTTGAATTATCGGTATAGCTGTGCGGGCGCTGCGCGAAACAAATTTACGATTCTCACGTAATTAAGCGCTGCTTTGTAATCGAGCGTAGTAGTATATCCCCTGCGCCCTCGGCAATGCATCTTTCTCTCTTTCTCTCTGTAAAAGCCGCTGATTAATAAGCCCTTAGAAAATGTCGGTTAATAGTCATTTTACAATTGCCTACTGCTATGATTGTTTCGATTTTCTGTTGTTTGTTATATTTCGATCAACGCTCGATTGTGCTCGTGCTAACTGCCAAGGCGGTTGAGTTTTTTTACATTGGAGTTTACGTTTAAATTTTATAGAAATTCTTATGTGTTCATTTGAATTTGAGTAAACATCGACTATTGACAACTCAATTGAAGTCGGTCAATCGAGAACCTTAACGAATTTAGTTTTAAAGTTTCATGTTTTTGTCCACTGGTGTAGCTCTATTGTATTCGTATAAATCCCACTATTTTCTCCCCTACATCCTTGTCGAATAATAGATTTTAATTTTCCCGACTGCCTTTCAAACGAACGATATATCCAATGAATAATGCATTGTCATCCAAACTATTATCTACTCGACTGTATTATGAGAAATTATTAAATTTGATTTCGACAATAAATTTCATAAACGCTTTAATGAACATAATATAATAGGAAAACGGATAATACATCAGTTTTGTCTTCGGCCGAAATGAAATTCGTTCCGAACAACTGAAATTAATTTATCGACTATTAATCAAGCACCGCGTCCGCCCCCCCTCTTTGAATTACTCCCAATTCCAAAACAATGAGTATAAATGTAAAATAATAAACCCTTCGATGCTCGATATAGCAATATTCTAATAAAAACCGATGCGACCTTTTCTCTCGAATCCTGAGCTTCAAAACAAAGTTCCAAACGACGAGTGTAGCAAGTCATCTCTTGCTTGCTTATCAATCTCCATCTCTCCGAGCAATACTCCGGAAAATAGGGAACAACAGAAACGCTCGGTCGGCCCTTGAAATCAGTTATCATCGTACTCGGCGCTTGGAGTAGCTACAGAGAGAGAGAGAGGCCCTCCAACATCCGATAACGAGACGATCGAGTTGGCGCAACTCGGCCGACGTTATATACAGCGAAAAACAGAGCCCGCCGAGGAGAGGGCATCCAGCCTATACTCGCTTTCGTAATATCGACTGCCCTTATTTGCTCGCGCCCCCTACCCCTTTTGCCCCATCGCGCGGCCTCGATATCATTCGCGAGACAATGACGCGAGATGAGTTTCTTCGCTTAGCGTAGCCCAACATTGGCGCTTTGCTTCCTCATCTGCTCTTAGCGCAAACTTTTCGTGATATAACGTCGTTTAGGCAGACGTACAAATTGCTTACGTGTGCTCTTATGGTACTTTCGAAAACTCGCAGTTTTCCAAACTATACTTTACCAACACCTTTTTTTTCTCAACCTTGAAATGCGGCATACACGCGTGTACGCGTAAACGTGACCCAATGAAAAGTTTTCGACTTGGGAGAACAAAAAGCAAAAAGTGTCGGGGCGCATCAGCTTGAATGACTCAATCTCGAGGTTTATAACTTTGCATGTTGCATCATAATTGCAATTAGCAACTTATTTTTACGAGGTTTAATCGCGTTCATTTTACGGCGCGCAATCTCCGCGCGCTCGCGATGATACATTATTATTGCAGTTGGAAAATTTCAGGCTTCCACTCGCTCCTGCATAAATTCGCCCTGGGAATATTGCTTATGATGTATTAACGGCCTTAATGTCACGTACTTACGGATAGAGATGGATTATGACAAACCAGGTAAAACATATTCTGCAAAGTTTGCAGCTCCAATTAACCGTTGGACAATGATGTATATCTGGATCCCGTTTCGACAGGTCGAACGATTTTTTTTATTCGACACCTTTATGACACGCATCGTTGAACACGTTACATCTTTATCAAAAAGGAAAAAAAACCGAACAGATCGTCAATCTATTACAGCTTTGAACACGACGATAACGTGGAATCAGTAAAAGAGGTGGACTTTGTTTACTGCACGTATGTAGCATTAACTCGTGAAACTGTATCAAAGCCTCAATTTCGTTTTTCTCAATCTGGTTAGTATTATTTTGCATTTTCCAATAGGATGTAAAGTTTCAACATTTAATTTTATTGCAATGAATATCACAAACTCAATTTTCTACATGAGATTGACATCATGGGTTTTTTTTTAAACTCCAATTTATTCCTCTGTTAATCATTTGCAAGTGTTTACTTCCATTTCCTTTGATGATTAATTCACGTTGAGCAAAGTCTGCTTCCGCGTTGAAATATTAAATCAACAGTGAAAATTCGTAATAATTTCGAAACGGTTAATTTTCTCCATCTGGTTTATTTCACCCATGCGTATGCATCTTACATCGCGCGAGCATCTTTGCCCCTTTAATTTTTGCCATTAATATAAAGCAAGCGCATAACTTTTTGGGCTTCTCCTCTCTCGAACTTTGTAAAAGCGCTTTACATCTTTATCCGGCAGCAGCAAAGGCGTATGAGAAAAGTTTAGCCGACCAAAAAGTTCGAGCGAAAGCGCTAACGAAGTCTTGTTTCTATTTTCTCTCTCACGGCAAGGCATGATTTATGTTGCGTCGTGCGCTTACTTTATGATACTCTCTTACCGAGAGAGACACCCTATGTATCGCCAACAACTCTAATTATATAGGGGAGGATGGGGCGAGTCGGCCGATTTTTTACTTTTTATTTAATTTACAAAAATCTATTAGAGTTAAAATTTTTTAAAAAATACCATTAGTT